>JANHGB010018707.1:0-19748 GCA_026283785.1 Coracopsis vasa | reverse complement strand
TATCCCACATTGGCCTTTTTAGTCATCAGCGCGCTTGTAGTAAGCGTGGGTAAAGCCCTTCCCAAAATCTTCATTCGTGAAGTCAAGCCATGAACTTCTTATTGCTGCTCATGCTGTTTCTTTAATTTACCATGAACATCCTCTCCCAGGAATGATAATTCTACCACACCCAGTTTTGCAAGCTACAATTTGTTTCTAGCTTTGTTTTATTATGTAGATAATTTTTATAAACACTGAATCACACCAGACTGAAAATGAGAAAAGCATTAGAAACTCCTCTTGATGAGTTTTCATGGCTCAGGAGTAAAAATTGAGTGATGCAAAGGTATTCCTTGTGCTCTGAGAGCTGTTAGGGGGTAGTGTAACCATGGAAGCTTTATGTTAATCATAGGTTACTTTTTACTATGTATGAGCTCATTCTGTCAAAATCTTCCACATCTCAGGCAATGTGTTTAAATCCTGCATTTTAGTTTAATGATCGATTCTAATTTCTACTTGAATTTTATAGCTTCCTTCTGAAATAACTATATTCACAAATATGCCAAAATATTCACATTCATCTGAATCATGTCTCTTAATGAGTTACAAAAATTATCTCATGGCTAGGTACATCTCACAGTGGAGCTCTGTTTGTTCAGTGGTGGTTTATAGAGCTAGTCAGAGCTTTTAATAGAGTATGCTCACTTAACTTCATTACTAATACAAATGCAGTGCTTATTTTACAGAAAATCTAAATTAATGGTTCAGTTCAAGCTGAAATTAAGAAGAAAAAGAGGGGAGGGAAGGGTACAAGAAATAATAATGCTGAAACAAAGCATGTAACAAACAGCTGATTAAAGGAGGATATATTTTCCATTATCAGCAGTGAAGACAAAAGAGCTAGGAGGTAAGCTTGAATAGCTCTCTTCTTGATGGGAGGATGCTGAGAGTTGAGAGAATGCTGTTTGCCATATGGAAACAAAAAAGAAATTTACTAAAATTCAGTTCAATTTAGTAGAAGTTGCTGGCAATAAAACATTGTCATGTTCAATATTAATTTGCAAGAACTAGAGTAAATATATTGAAAAGCTTGAGCCAAGTGATTTAAGTGAATAGGAAAACTACAGGGGTTTTAAAAAATAATGTTTATAATTTAGCTGCATTAGGTCATAGAAATCTAATAAAACTTTTCATATACATTATATACCTGAAAATGGACATCTTCAGAGTGGACTTCAAATTAAACATGTGAACAGGAAAATATGCAGGATTTTATTGTGCATTTCCTGGAAGGGTGCTAATGCAATCCAGGAATTGAACAGACTTGTGAAATAAACTTTTTTAGATTCTTTTTTTCACCTAGGATACAAAAGCATTGTGGGACTTCTGTATTTTGTCATAGTTATTCAGAGTTGCTTTGGACCAGAACTCTGTGACTGTTTTCATTTGAATTACATGGAAGGTAGTTTCCTGCAAAACTTTTGCTTGAATAACTCAAAGGCATTATTTCATGCATCTGAATATAATTGGAATTTTTAGACCAGACAAAAAAGCAAAGAATACAGAAATACTTATGCTAATCAGTAAAAGGCTTTTATCTTAAATTCTATACTTCATGCATGATTTAGTCTATCATATCTTCTGTTTAAATATCTGTTTATTTATGTCTGTTTATAAAGTATTTTCAGTGAGCACAACAGATACTACTTATTAAAAGCTTATATGTAAGAAAGAAAAATATGTTGATAACATAGCCACTTAAGATGCAGTTGGTGGAGCAAATAGGGAAGATTTTCTCAAAGCTTAAATTAAAACCTCTCAGGAGCAGAGGGAAAATGCTCCCAGCCTCCATACTCTGATAAAGAGCCTCACTCAGATGCACGGTGTCAGTCCTCAATTGAAGTCTAGGGTGGATAATGGCTCCTGATGTTCTGGAGTTTGTTTGACTCAGGTTTCCCTTTTGCTTTAAATAAATTTGTCATGTAGGAAAAGTTTGTGGTTGCAGTTTCTCATTGTAGTCAAGACATTTGCTTACTGAAGGTATGTGAAATACTGCTGCTTACTACAGTGTATTTTACTTTAAGAATTAAATACTGGCTTTGTTGGGATTCATCTACACAGCAGGCAGTTGGCAACTAACAAGTTAGTGTCTTTCTTGAAATGACTGAGGAAGCCTTGCTATCAAAATGTTGCCATAAACATCGTCTATGACTCTTAAGTTGGTAAGAAGTTTCTTTGAGAAGATTATTTTTTAAAAAATATTTCAGGTGATTCTGTCAGAATACCATTAAACCTGTGGAGGCAGAGCAGCATATCCACAACAGCTGTTCTCAGGAAGCCTTCTGTGTTAGGAACTGTTACTGGAAATTAAAGGTCAAGTAAAACAACTGTGTTCACTTGATATCGTCTGTGTCCTCCCCTCAGTATGGCATAAGTCAAGGAACTTGTCAAGCCTATTGCACTGCAGAAAAGCAAATAAGGTTGCAATAATATTACATCTAATAACATTATTTGCAGTTAGAATTTAGGAGTTTGTCATGGTAACTGTAATGAAATGTGACCTATTTGTAATACTAAGTGTATTATGGTAAACTCAAAAGGTATAGTAAACTTATTTTTAGCTTTATGGCTGAGCATTGCAGGAGAGAGAATAGAGGGTTGCAGAGACCAGCCTGGAGGAAACAATGAGGCATCGTTGGCCTGGCAGGCAGCAACCATAGCACAGCAGCAACCTCAGCCAGAGAGCTGGAGGTGGGAGGGGAGATTGGACAAGAAAATGTTTCACCAATGACAGCTTGAAAAGAAGTTTCAGTGAGAAAAGTGAAATCCCCCTAACATGATGGATAGATGGGAGACAGCCTGTCAGGGTCTGGTTGACGGTAAATGTAGCACCTCTAGTTGCTGTGGTCTTAGTTGCCAGCTGGGGTTAAACTATGGCAGTTAAGGAAAAAGGAGGGGGAAGTCTTCAGATAAACTTGCAGCCTGTTAAAGAACAATGTTGTTTGTGTCAAAGACCTGAAGCATGACAAGACTTTGGACAAATATCAAGAAGCAAAGAGCTTGTTTGTAGAAACAAGACTTGGACAACAGCTCCTTGTGACATCAGAAGTTAATTGCATTAACTGTAACTTCACTATCAGTACAGAGTAGTGTCCCTTCATGTAGAACTGAAACTCTTCTGCTTGAAATCCTTGTAAGGGGGGTTCGACTTTGCCTCTATGTACTTACTCTGGTTTATTCACAAATTCAGAACTTATTCGTTTACAGAGAAAGTTGTCAGTAAAGGGCAGAAGGGTGTAGGTCTTTGTTTTTGTTTTGCAATATCGTGCAATAAATAAATCTTGGTAATTTTTTCCTATGAAAAACCTTGTGATTTATTTGATAATACAAGGAGAATCTTTTTACACTAAATTTTGAGAAGTTATGTTTTCAGTTTGAGATGCATGAACATGTTTCCACTGCAAACATGACCAGGGACTTTGGCTTCTGCTGCAATATTTAATTTATGATTTTACCAATGACAGCTTCCTATGATTTTACAGAAATAAACAGAACTTTTACCTGTTAAGAATTCTTCCTGTTTACGTGATTAAAACTGAAACATTCTTATATCTTATTTATTTTTGGTCATATATTCTTGAGTACATATTTATTGTGGGTTCTAAATAAGAATGTCTTGGTTTGATTTTCACTCAACTAAATTTAGTGCTCAGATTTAGCTGCCATGGTTTTCCTTGGTCTGTCCTTCATTTTTTTTAGTTTTCTGTTTCTGCCTCTTAAAAGGTCCTTTAAATTGAAAACTGGTAGTCTAAAATTTAGCTCCATTTAGTGCTTGTGCATTAATAGTTGAACAAAAGTCATCATTTGGTATTGTGAAAGAGGAAGATGCAGATCATTGCATATTACAGTAGAATGCTGGAAGCGAGCAGTTTTCTGTACAGCATACATCCTATGTGGATCTGTGTGCTGCCAATGATTTCTACCATTTCTGTGGTAAATTTTTATATGTAAAGCAATAGATTAAAAAAAGAAAAGGCAACCTGGATAGCTGATATTACAGCAGACTTAACCTGAAAAAATAAGCACATTGATTATAGGATTCAGGGCTGGATCTCTTTGAGAGATATAATGGATTGTGTACAGGGAGGAAGGGTTTTCTTCCCTGGGGCTCTGGATAGTGTTGCTTGCTTCACTTGTGTCCTTAGCCTTGCTGGTAACCCTGATGCATCTGCCTGTGTATTTCTTTGTGGCACAATATAGCATTTACTTCATGTACTGCTGCTTTGAATTTTGCCTTTTCTGGTAAATAGACAGGACAACTTTACCTACTTTGGGACTCTCCACCCTTGACCGGAATGCAAATCTTCCTTGGAGGAAATACTATTGACTGATACAGAGGAAATTATGCAGAGGAGTTTGCAGTACGGGTACCTTTTGTTTTGTGTCTGAGTAACTCATGCAGCAAAACTCAAATGCATATGTTGAATGAATGTGCAGATAAAGAGAGTTTAAAACACTGAAGCATAAATGCTCAGTTGGTTTTGCCATGCAAAAGTATTGTTTTTCTTGGTGTTAATATATTCAGGTTGTTAATAGGCATAGCTAAACCTTGTTTGTAAATTTATTCTAATCGGCATTAGATGAAGTGTTGCTCCAGTCTTTAATGTTTCTTAGGAATCAGAATACCTTTTTATGGAGTGAAATCAATTCCATGTAATAATCTTGGCTTTAAACTTTAGTGACTTTTCTTTGTGGGGATGTTTGAGTACAGGTTCCAGTCATCCATTTTGTAGCAATGGAACTAATAGCAACAAAAGAAAGGTAAACAAGGTAAACAAACTGAATACTGAACTGTATGGTTGAACATCACTTAGTTTGTAGTTTCTCCTTGTAAAATGACAAGGAGATAAATTCTGGCTTTCAGGCAATTTTTTTAGAGATCTCTCAACGAGGCAAAGAGAGCATCCTTTCCACAAAGCCTGGCAGGAACTCCAGTGGCTTGCAGTGAAGAAATTAGCACCTGTGCTCTTCAGAATTTGTTTCTAGTACTGGCGATCCAAACATAGCAAAAACTACAGAAGCTGTTTGTTATTTTAATTTTCATGTGAGAACCTGAATAATAGGAGCTGTCGAGAGAATAAAGCAATATTTTTAGTTCACATGTAATGCTGGCTCATATAGTCATGTAGGTCTTGGTTAAGTTGGAGCATACAAGTATGTGCATATACCCTGTTTGTTTTGCAGCCCTTGCTCAAGGTCTTACTTGTGATATTCAAAGCCTGATTTCTAAGAAGATTTAGGAATATGTCTGATCACAAATTTGAGATGAGTGACTCTCTAAGACTATCCATACTGTTAACAAGATTACTTGCATACTTAAGATTTGCCTAAAATCTTGACATTTAACTTAAGTACAGGGGTTAAAATAGAAAGAATGGTACATATGACTGAGGGATGCCTACAGATACTAAAAAAAGTGCATCAAATGGTTTGAGTAAATAATACAAAATCTTAAAATACTTTAAAGCATTACCTGCAGAAAGAAATTTCCTTGACTATTAGGAACGCACTTGAATTTAATAGTGGAAGTAAAAATTATCAAAAAAAAAAAATCTTATCACTAAAATGTTGAACACCTGGTTGTTTTTTTTTCTTGCACTCTGTCACTTTTTTTTTTTTAATTTACATCACTAAATTCTCACTTCAAAATAATATTTTCAAAATTACTAGTAGTTCTTTATGGATATTCACTTGATCTGTGCTTTAGCTTCTTTCTCATTATGAGTTTTACAGGCAACAAAAAGCTCTTTGGTTAATATTTTCTTGAATTTCTATACGTTCTTGTTGTGGTTTAAGCCCAGCCAGTAACTCAGAACCAGGCAGCTGCTTGCTCACTCCCCCTGTTCTTCCTCCCCCGTTCCTGGGGAGGGATGGAGAGGAGAATCGAAATAATGTAACTCCCACAGGTTTAGATAAGAGCAGTCCAGTAGCTAAGGTATAACACAAAACCACTACTGCTACCACTAATAATAGTAATGATAAGGGAAATATCAAGGGGAGAGAATACAACTGCTCACCACCTGCCAAACGATACCCAGCCCTACCCAAGCAGTGATCTCACCCTTCTGGGTAACTGCCCCCAGTTTATATACTGGGCATGACATGCTGTGGTATGGAATACCCCTTTTGGATAGTTTGGGGAATACCCCTTTTGGGCTAGTGGGTGTCCTGTCTCTGCTACCTCCTGGCTTCCCCTCCTTCCTGGCAGAGCATGAGACTGAGAAAGTCCTTGATTGGAGTAATCATTACTCAGCGACAACTAAAAACATCGGTGTGTTATCAGCATTGTTCCCAGGCTGAAAGTCAAAAACTCAGCACTGCACCAGCGACTAAGAAGGAGAAAAATGACTGCTACTGCTGAACCCAGAACAGTTCTATATGAATGTAAACTTCTGAACTTTAAAATGCAATGACAAACTTGAATATGTATGTTTCAGTAGTTCTGTAACGTGCAGAGAAACCTCAGCTTCCCTGAAACCAACCTTGCAACCTTTAGAATTGGGCCGATTTAAACACAGGGAGTGACTTGGAATATTTTAACAGCAAAGTGAATGATCCAGACAATTATTTGGTGTGTATATAGTGCTTAGGTCAAATTAATGATGGGAATAATTTATTTTGATGCAGTTTACCTCCTTGATTTTACTTAACTTTTAGGAAGCTGGTCACAACTCAAATATAACGTTAGTGCAAGATTGGCATGAAGTAAAAAAGCAAAATCCTGCAGCATTTTTCATGAAGGTTGTGCTATATCGCATTGCTAGGTTACATGTTTACTAAACTTGACTAATCAGCAGAAAATATACATAATGTGTGTATTTATATGTATACATGTGTAACATGTATAAACACACAGAACAGGGTCAAAGACTTGGATTCCTCCTTTCTTTTCTAATCTGTTTACTCACTGTCCCAGCTTTCATAAAAAAAATGTGATCAGGTTTGTTGAAAAACAATTATCAACAGAGGATGAGAATTAATTCTGCTATCAGCTGTGGATGTGATAGAATTTAGTATTACAGTGTATCAAATAAAAGGAGTAATTTGGCCACAATAAGACAATATCTTCTACAGATATGCTTACAGGCATGTTTCTGTTTTATGTTGAATAGGCATTGACTGTTAGAAAGTTTAATATAGACTTTCATATCTCAGCAATAGTTGCCTAATCACCATTTTGTAACCAGCAGTGGAAGCTGTGATGGCCTCTTGAGGTCATACTCTGCTAGTTATTTGCACTAATGCAAGTTTCTAGCGCATGAAATGGAGTGACGTATTTTTCTGATTGTAGATACCTAACAGAAAACAAAAGCAAAAATATTTTTTTGACTATTAGATAGCTGGAGCATTCATGAAATAAACACAACAACAACAAAGGCTTTCTTTGTGTCCTCTCAGCTGTGGCATTTGCAGTTAATTACTACCACTTTCCCCTGAGGTGCACTAGCAAAACATTCATTATAATGGTGCATCAGCATTGGAGTGTACTAAAGTTGGCATATTATCTTATGTGCTAGCAGGAAAAAAACACGGGGGAAGACAGGAAACCAGTGCTAATCAAATATGCCAAATACAGAAACATAGAAATTTGAAAGCTGAATATTATGTTTCTGATCAGGTTTCTAAGACAATATCATTATAGAAAAGGTTAAAAATTAATTTCAAAATTGATTATCATTTTAGTGGGGAGTATGAAAACTCATTCAAGAGCAGTGCTGGACATTGAGGGTGCAGAAATAATAACAGGCTTGTAGTAAGTGGGAAATACTGTCTTGGAGTTGTTTTGTTTCTCATCTAGGTACTCCCTAATCAAATAAATCTCTTGGCCTTCTTTCTAGGAATGAAACCTAAAGCTTAAGCTTTTGGAGGCTCTTGTGATTAAAACCAATAAAAATCTTTTATAATAAAGGATGTTCCAGCCCTTTGCTAGTTCTTTTTCTGAACTCTCCAAATTCCTTCCTAAACTGGGGACAGAAAAAATAGGTGATCAAATTCTAGCAGTGGTCAGTCTAGCACTGAACATTAAGGTGCTACTTATATTTTCATTGATATTGTCAATGCCTCTGTTGGCAAATCTAAAAATTTCATTAGCATTTTTGGCCATTTTTTTACACATTATTAAATGATTAAGCACTACAACCTAGAAAATGTTGCTTATTATCTTATAGCCTGTCTTGTATGCATATTTAGTATGTTTCCAACTGTAAATAAAAGATGTCTTGACCTTCTCTGTGTATTTAGAAGAGTAAGACCCCTAAATGCTTGTGAATAATGAGAAGTGGGCATTATGACTTATGTGTGGGATTCACATACCTGCAGTTGTATTGATATTAGATTTTATACACAAGAAAGTAAAAATAGATATTGTAATCTTTAAAGGATCTTGCGGGGAGGTATACATACTACTCATTTTATATTCTGGAGGCATTTCTCATTTCGATGTCTGAAGGGAATTTCAAAATGCATTGATTATTCTCATGCTGTGATTTGATGTCTCTTTTGCTTCCTTTTTCTTGTATGTGGACTCTGAGAATACTGGCAGTGGCTCTAAAATAATTATAGAAAAGCACTGAATAAAAGAGAGCAAATTCCTACAAGCACCATGTTAGAGACAAAATTCAGATACATGTTTTTCTGTTGTTTTTTCTTTTGTGTGTCCCTTAGGGTCTTAACCTGATAAGGCTTCTCTAACAAAACCAATTTGAATAACTTTACTTTTTATTTGGAAACTGGTGCTGTAACCTGGCAAACAGCAGGAAAAAAGTAAAAATATATATACCAGGGGGTTTACAGTTTAGCTTGCAGGCTGAAGTGTGTGTGTGTGTGCTTGTGTGTGTGTGCAGTAAAGCTTTGGTTTAGGAACAGATATTTTAAGTATGTGAATTTTTCAAGAGGGAGGCAGAATATTTTTCATCTTCACCCAAAATGGGCTATGCAGTGACATTATTTCCTATTATTTTCAATAGTGAAAATTGCACATATTTCAGGGATTTTTTTGAGGGGTGGTTTGTTTTTCGTGAAAAGTAGGTACTGTTGCTAGAGACATCTTTTTATGTCAGAGGTATTAAATTTATAAGGGAAAATGAAAATACAAAGTATGCTGGGAAAATTCAGTGCATAGAAATTATACCTAAGTAAATAGTTTTGGAAAGAGGTTGACTGAAAGTTATCCCCTTAATTCATTAACTGATTATGAATAGGCTGCTAGAATTAAGAAATAGATGTATTCTAATATTATAGAGTAATTGAAGAATCCAGTGCCTAGGACTTAGACAAAATGAATTTGACAGCAGGAAAATCATTAGTTCATTGGTATGTCTGTGTACTAGCACAGTGTGTGCTGTCCAAGCCTCTACTCTGTTCTTCATTGGTACCAAATCTAGAGCTAACTGATGAAAGTGGTAAGGAGGATAAATTTACAGACAAACCAAAACAAAAGCACATGTATAAAAAAAAGCAAAATGGCTAACAAACAAGTTATTTGGACCAGCTGATTTTTAGGCCACCAGAAATATACACGATTTTGAGTTAAGCAAAAAAATGCTGCTCTTTCAATTCCAATCTGTATGTTCTGAATTTTATATTTGGCAACTGAAAAAAAAAAATCCTGATTTTTCTGTTGAAAGCTGAAAATCAAATATCAAGAGACTTGATTTTAGCTACCATAATACTTCTTTTATGTGAAATTTTGCTTACTCAAATCACTTCTATTTTTTTTTTTTTTTTTTTCACTGCTGTTTAGTGTTCATAGTGGTGTTCATATTATGCCTCTTTTGTTCCAGGTTTTCTGAAAGATGGTTCAGGATTTCTGAAAAATCCTTATCCTAAGCTTTTTACCCTTAAATGTGTGATGTTTTAATAGTAGATTACAGTTGTGCCTGAATAATTTTTTAATGAAAATCAGACTAAGAAAACATTTTAGGAACCCTGCATGCAAATATTGGGGAAAGAGAAGGGACATTATCTGAACCAACTTTTGCACAATACTGTTCTATTTCAGTCCTAGTGAGTATGAGGGTTGTCATTCACTTCTTTCAATGCTGGAACCTCCTCTCACTGATATGTCAGTCCATGATGCATCTAGCAGTTCTAGAGGAGCAACACTGCAGTAATGGCTATACAATAGTTTTAGGGAACTGCTGTGAAACATTATGACTGTGTGCGAAATTTGGGTTGCTAGTGATTTTATTTAAAAGTGATTGTATTTTTTTAAGTCATACCATTTTTTTGTACTTGGTATTGGTACTGGGTAACATGACGTGACCCTTCTGTGTTGTAAGCAGGCTTCAGTTCTTCATTTTGCTTTGTTTCTTTCTTCCAGATTGCATAGTTAAACTTGCATAATAAGAAAACAGTCTGAATCCTTGGGTCCTTAGTGCCTTTTCTGAATAGCTGTCTTGATTAATGTGAATTGAGTGGTGTCCTCAAAAAGGAGGAGGCTCTGTGTTGTTTTTCTCTTTAAACTGGATGTCCTTGTGATGTATTATAGTAAAAATACTGTTATGTTTCATCCCCAAATAAAAGTTTGTGCTTTTTAAACTAATAACAAGGTTCCTATGCATGGATCTTTTTGTAGGAAATGAGAGAGGAACAAGAAAGTGTATTAGAAGATCATAGTTTGATTGAGACAAATTTATTATCTATTCAACAGGGTATTTCACAAAGAAAGAAGTACAATTGTGCGAAGAATTGGCGAGAATTTGTCTGGGGATACTGTGCCTGTCTCTGGTTGTTTAAGATCAAGTGATGTGAATTCAAAGAAGATTGAGTGTAAAATGTTATGCCTTTGAGGTTAAGAGGGAATATACAGCAGGGAGGATGGGGGAATGAGAAATGTCAAATGGAGGAAGGCTTAGGGTGTTGATATTTCACCAAAGTGTGAATTGTGTTGTGCCTCTTAATGAAAATTAAAAGTAGGAGCCTCCTGTAAAAATACTGTTGCATGAGTTCCACACAGTGTGCATGTGATTTGAATTTTATAACTATGGAAATGGATTTCCTAGATGTAGAAACTTGAGCACAAATTCATTATTGTTCACATGAAATTTTCTGCTCATGAACCTGTAAAGTGACTTCAGCTTTTGCAGATGTTTTTATACTGTGATATATTTGCATAATATTTTGAATAAGTAGCCTTTAACCTATTCATTTGATCATGAGCTGTTGAATTTGCTCACTTGTTATTAATTATTTTATAGTATGTAATTGGTTACTTAGGTAATACGCCATGGCTATTTAAATGATTGAAAACTTAGAGATAGTGGTTTGAATGGTGTTGAACATAGTCAATAATGAAAATTAATATATTCACTGCATATTTGACTGTAGTCAATAACCAGGTTTTGTATATTTGTAGCTATGTGGTATGGATAATATTAATGTGGTTTACATAAGGAGTAAATTTTTTCTCATTACATTTTTTCATTACATCATTAATGAAAGTAGAATATTGATTTGAGCTTTTTTTATTACATAGATGTTGTCCATTTGGGTTAAGCAAAATCTGAAAATCTTGAACAATTTCAAAGAGCCCAAGATCTCAGACTTGAGTTTCTGTAAATTCTGTGAAAATGAGTAGCCTGCAGGTGAAAGGGTGCCACAACTAAATACCTTTTGAGTAGCTCTAAAGGAACTACAGCTGCAATTGAGACCCTCAGCTGTTCTGAGAAACAGCAATTAGCTCTCCTAAAGGTTGCTGTCAAAACGTGCAGCTCTCAACAGACCTTGATCCATAAGGCTGGTTTAGCCTTTCAAATGCTTAGGAGGTTTTGAGGAAATAAGAGAAGAGATATTATGAGCAGAGGCAGTATGGCTGCAAGGGGTCATATATAAATAGCAATGAAAAGTTACAACATGCATTTTGGATAAGGGGGGATTCCAGATCAGTTGTTCTGCTAAGGTATGATTTTGGGACTCCTATGTGCCATATAGTATCAAAAACATGTACTGAGGATTTTATGCCTGCCTGAAGGAGTTTCTATTTTTAATGTGAAAATAGAAACACGATATATAGATAAGTTGTGTATGTGAGAGAAGTAATGAGAAAGTTACAATTAATGCAGTAAGAGATTGAAATGCAAAGCATAAATGGATGTGAACAGAGAAGAATTTTAAACAAGGTCACATTACAAAACAATGCAGATTTATTAATTCTCAGAGGAAACACAGAAAACTTACTACTCTCCCATATCTATTATTTCAAGGAAATTATTTCTGTCTAGAATTGAATCAGATTAATAGAGCTGTGTTTCTTAACATGAGGTTATGAATTAGAGTACAGTAAACGTTCCTATAGAGGAAAATTATGCTGGTTGACAAGAAGCTCAAACTAAGCCAGCAGTGTGTGCTTGCAGCCTGGAAAGCCAGCTACACCCTGGGCTGCACCAAAAGGAATGTGGTGGCGGGTTGAGAAAGGTGGTTCTCCCCCTCTACTCTGCTCTCATGAGACCCCACTTGCAGTACTGCCATCAGCTCTGGGATCCTCAGCATAAGAAGGATGTGGACTTGTTTGAGCGAGTCCAGAGGAGGCCACAAAGATGCTCCGAGGGTTAGAACAACTCTATAAAGACAGGCTCAGAGACTGGGCTTGCTCAGCCTGGAGAAGAGAAGGCTCTGGGGCCACCTTAGAGAAGCCTACCAATACCTAAAGGGGGCCCACAAGAAAACTGAAAAGGGACTTTTTACAAGGGCATGTGGTGACAGGACCAGGGGAATGGCTTTAAGCTGGAAGAGGGTAGATTGAGAGTAGGTATTGAGAAGAAATTCTTCACTGTGAGCATGGAACACGTGGCTCAGAGAAGTTGTGGATGTTCAGTCCCTGGAAGTGTTCAAGGCCAGGTTGGATGGGGATGGTGGAAGGTGTCCTGGCCCATGGCAGGGGAGTCCTTTCCAACCTAAATCATTCTATGATTATATTAAATGCAACATCATTTAGATATCTGTGTAGATATATAAAGATACCAGCCTTCGTTGTTACCATCCGATTTTAGGATACTCATAATGTTAGGACATACTCATAGTTTCATTGTACTTATTTTGCATTGTTTTATTGGGGTTTTTTTATACACTCTCTTTCATTCTCAGTTACTTTTTTCTTATCATTTCCAAAAACCAATGACATTTGCCCAAGAGATAATATATATAATATGTAGAACATATCATATATGCTTTAGGTTTTGGGCTGCCTGGGCATTACTTTAAGTCTGTAGGGGGCATTATGTAAAAGTATATACAGACCAGAAGGAATAGAAACAGTAAAGAAAACATACCATAGAATCACACACTGAGACAAGAATAGAATAGAATTCAGAAATCCCGATCTGCTGCACAGAACTGTGTTAAAGGTATCTCAATGTAAAGTCCTCTGAAGGGTAATGACTGTTCAAAAATATTTATATTTTTTAATAATTGTAAAAATTATCAATTTTATGGGGTTTTTTTGTCCCTATACATGCATTTAAATTTCTTTTTCTCTAGCCATAGTTTTTTTATGGGCTTGCTAGAAAATAGTTCCAAAGAAGATTTTCATTTTTTTTAATTATTACAGAAGAGAATATACGTTTTCTAAATTCCATATTTTTTACCTGTGATTATACCTACAGTTTTTTCATCTGGTTGACAGAGGAATGAACTAAAACTGTTGTGGTGCTGTGACTCTTTAAGTGCAGTCCAGATCAGTTTTATAAAAAGCATTTTGCCAAGCTTATTTCTTTCTACGTCTTTGCTGTTTTCTGACTATGAAATATGGTAGTGTTTGTATTTCACAGAGTACTCCAGGCTGATCTAACATGCTGAGGCCTGTGCTGCACTAGCTATTATTTTTTATAAAACCATCATGGTTCAAGATCCACCTGTCAGAAGATACTGTAAAAGAGTATATAAATTACTGTCTATATACATCAAAAAAAAAAAGAGGGGGTGGGATGGGAGGCTTCTCCTTACATTGATGGAGTTGAAATCAATGGTGAATGCCTCTCATCAGAAGCCAGAATTATTATGAGACTGTATTAAGCATCCCATCTTTGGAGTAAATCTCCAGCTGCATGTAAACAGAGGTGAATTACATTGTATGCATTATCTGTGAAAATAGTGCTGAATGCACAACAAGAATAATGTAAGTACGTTTCCCCTTTGGTTGGGGGGAAGCAAAGATTTCTTAGCAAGTTTAAGAGAGGGTAGAATATTACTACACTTGGTTACTCCGGCATATATACTGTAGCAGTGAAGGTATTCCATGACAGTATTGACTGTGGCTGCTCATCTTGACTCATGCTAATTTACATGCTTTGCATTTAGAGTGATCTGACAACCTGGCACCAGCTGAAACTTAAATGGAGGACTTGGTGTGTATATGAGAAGCTGATTTGTATCAAAGATATTGACCTAAGCTGTTTCAATCAGGGAATTGTTTAGCGGTATCTTCTTGACACATCTACTGAAGTTAATAAATTCAGAAGCTTCAGTGCTGTAGCAACAATCAGAAGACACTCTTAAGTTCTCAGCTGAAGAACTTATCAGGTAAAGTGACTAGGTGCATTCTTTCAAATTAACCTAATAACAGCAGACTTGACATGTGTATTCCCTTCTGATCAAAAGAAAAAATATAACGTAAGGTGCTACTTATTCTGTGAAAAAGTAGTAATGGGAAATTGATGCTAGTGCTTACTGTGATAATTGCAACTTCTCTGCTCCCATGGTGTTAAAATTGAGTTGTAAGCAAAGTAGAATGTGGAGATTGAGAAAAGCCAGAACTGAACAAAACTATTCCCTATTTTAAAGGAATAGGGCCCCTTCTTGTTTGGGTGTTGCTGGATTACTAGCCAAAAACTCAGCTTGGTTGCACAGACTGATCCTGTGGTTCCATGTGTTGTTGTGGTCAGTACTCTCAGCTCAGTCTCCTCAGAGCTGTATCACAGGGGAAACAAAATATTGTAGCAGATCCTGTTGAAAAACAGCAGATGCACAGTGCTCTGAATCAGTTTTGTTATCAAATCCCTTTTTCAATGCAGTTTGTCATCAACTAATGCTGTGGGGGTTGGAATATTTGGAGGGAACTAAGCAAGAGAACAAGCTTTCTGTGTGAGACAGGGTCAATGTGTTTAAACCCATATGCTCTAAGCAATAATGATCATATTTTAAAAGATTGTTATGGAAAGTATCAATGCTGTGACTGAAGTTATAGTTCAAGAACTTTGTTACTGATGCCAACATGCATAAATGTGTCAGCTGACAGATTATGTTCTAGTGTTGTCTATGGGAGTTAATGGCAGAGCAAGCATTTGTTCTGGTCCCAGAAACATAAACTTGGAGAAGTGCACGTGTGTTAAGTTAAATTTCTGGTAATTACTTTGACTCATTCTTGAGCTTCTCGGAGCTTGCTTGTTTGATAAATTAATTTGGAGGAGAAAATGGCTTTACAATGAATGACATGCAGAAATGTGATTTGGTAAAATAAGGAATCATTTGTCAGGTATTGTTCTGCAGCCCATCATTGTTCTACATGCCTTTTAGGTCGGGTGCAAATGCAACCAATAAACTTTATTTCTAATTTTATTTTGTTCTTATTTAAAGTTCTTCTTTAAACTTATTTAAAGTAGCATAAAAGAAGCTCAGGGATAGAAGGAAATTAGTCCAGTGATTGTGTGAAACAAATCAACTCATTCAGAATAGACCTTATGTGTCTGTTTGCTGTGAAGTGTGTTGAGTTACAAGCCTTGCTTGGTGTGTATGTGAATTGGAAAAATACACATTGGAAGCAAGCTGTTTAGCAGATGTCCAGAAGCTCTTAAAGGCTTTCAAATGATGTGATCCAAAAGAAAATTAGATATTTCTGTGTCTGAGTTACTGTATAGTTAGGAAAATATTTCTGTTGCATGCGTACACCCAAATTGTGTTATCATTTAACACCTTGATGGTCTAAACAAGGCTCTGTTGTTATCAGAAGCAGTGTTTGCAGGAAGAGACTATGAGAAGGTTGTACATGATTGTCCCAAATGTTGGCTTGTGTTTTCTTCAAGGGAGAAAAATTCTGAGAATACTGACGTTAAATTAGGCAGAGTTTCCTCAGTTGAGATGCAGGAAGAGTTGAGAGAATAATTTTGTGGGCCTGCTGTGACCGTAACCCTCTTTTCTATTTGGGTGTATATTTCTGTTACGAAAGCTACCCTTGTAGCTAGATTGAAATTTGAGCTATAAGGAATTTATTAAACCTTTTAAAATGCATGAATCGATGTGGAAACATGGGGTGGATGCCTGCCACAGAGGTAGGTGATAGTGCACTGATAGACATTGCTGCTGTTCACTGTGCAGTGGGAATTTTTGTGCCATTGAAGACTACAATTCCCTGCATTTAAGCTATTAATCAGTTAGTTTTATGCTGATTGTTAGATTTTTAAAAATATTTTGTTGGACTTTATTTATATGTATTAAACATATACAAAAATGCTTCAGATTCAATGCAAGTGTTCTGAATTAAACTTGATGTCTCAGCTTTTGTCATTCATCCTTTTTTATTGGACTTTATAATGAAACTGAAAGTGTTAAAGCTTTTCCTACAGTGTAGCTAACATAGAAAATGTCACAAACTCTGAAGCCATCAGGAAAGTAACTACAAGTCAGCAGTGATACACCTGAATGTCGTATCTCTGGTTTATCAATCTTTCAACCTCCTTTTTCCTCTAATTTCTTTTTTCCACTGGCTGAGGAAATAGCTCAGAAACACAAATGTGTTCTCAGGCTAAGCAGATTTGTTTGTCATCCACACAGTCCGTAACTGCTGGAATTTGGTCTGTTTTCTGTGCTAGAAGCCAGTATATCTTTTTAATACAGTATTGTAGAGATCCAGAGGGAAACTTCCAGTGAGAAAATGAAAAGGCATAGGTTTCCTACTTTTAGAAGTGCTAGCTTTTTAAGAAGTTCTGAGGCTTGGTAATTAAAAAAAATAAATTGAATTAATCCGTAAATGTTAGGTGGGTTTTACAGAAAATATACTAAATGAGAGTTCAAGTCCACTAGTTGCAGAATAAAATACCTAATGGGAAGCTATGGGTATATCTGACTTAAAAATAACTGTAACCTTGTATTTTTCAGCACTTGAGAGACAATCGTGTAATTCACTAATGGTAATGACATGGAACATTGAAAATTAGCTGATGCTTTAGTGCTATGAAAATAAATATTCATATGTATCTTCTGTTTAAAAGAAAATAATTTCATTGCTTTATATTCAAGTATTGGTGGTTTTGTCCATTAAACAGGAGGCTCTGCTCATACTCATATTTTTTCCATTTATTAGTTGGCATTCACATAATAGCTTAGTCATTGCAGTGTTCTGTTGTGTGTATGATTTCTGGTAGATAAGACCTTGAGTAAAGTATGTTTTTGTGGTTTGAGTGCAGTGCAACTTTCTTGTGTGTGCCTGTAAATGCCCCTTCAACATTTTAAGTAGACAGCATTTTCAAAGGGGGAATCAAGGCTTTTAGGAAAGTTTAAAATCAGAGATACAGATCCATATTTTAGTAGATTTCTAATACGATATAGTTTGGAATTATTGTTTGTTATTGTATTGTGGTGTTCATGAAGTATTGTGAATTCTAACACAGTGTTTTTAATGTGAATGCAGTGGGTTTTGCAAGAATTTTTTTTTAACCAGGGAGGAGTAGAGCAGTTGTATTACTTTGAGGGCTTTTTTCTATTTTTCTTAAATGTTGTGCTTACGGTCTTATATACTTTTGTATAGTTAATAATATGAATGATGTGGAAGCAGCTTTTAATTCTCTTCTGTGTTCCACGTATGTTACTTAGTGTGAAGTGCTGAAGGAGGAGACAAGGGCATGTGGTAAAAAGCTCCAGATTGTAATGGGATGGCTCAGATATCAAATGGCGATTTTCTGGAGTGTAAAATAGATAAATGAAAAGGATAATCTTAGCAGTCACTGGGAAGGGAGGAGCTTTTCACATGCTTATTAAATGGCTAGGGAGTAAATAAATTAATTTGTGGTGGTACCACTTTCACCTAAAACAAATATCCCTGTCCTCCAAAACAGTAGTATTTGATATTCAATGTTTTGCCTTTCTATAAGAATGCAAATTTGAAAATGCCTTTAAGAATTAAAATCCATTAATTAACAAGTAGGAGAAGCAAATTCAAGTGTTGACATTGAGAATCCTTGTTTCTGTAATAAAAAAGAGAAATTCTCATAGATATTTTTGTCTGTTCTCAGTCTTTTTAAAAACATCCAATTCAAGACATTTAGATAATTAAATTTGCATATATTTTGCAATCCTACCACCTTTTCCTCTCTTTTTTTCTTTCTTATAATTTCTTCAGCTTCCTTTTAAATGCTGTTAGTGTCTAGTGACACAGTTCTCTCAGACGTATAATGTGAAACCTGTATTCTGCAGATACTCAGAGTTGATGAGAATAAATTGCAATAGGATTATTCAAATGAATAGAAGTTAAAGTGACCACTTCCTAATCCTGAATCAAGATTAGGCATTGTTTTTCTTATGTTTGCTTTAATTTAATTACATACCAATAAGGCTTAGACTAGCAAATTCCCAGAGAAAAGAGTTAAACTGGACCTGCTGCAGCTGTATATTGATTGTAGCATGTTTGAAACATTTACTCTTTTCCCAACTTTGAAATACTCAAGTTTGAATTTGAATATTTACTGTAGGGGAGGAGAGCGAGAAGGACCCACACATGTTCATGTGTGTACCTTACCATGGACGCACAACTGTAAACACAGCATTCTTCAGTCATTTCTCATGCCCTTGATAAGCTGATGCTCTTCCTGCCTCCAGAAAGCTATACCTATGGCTGTATGTCCTAGAGATTTTAAAAATATGTTAGTGTATGAACTGACATAAGGAAATTTTTGTTAACAGGCAGTAGGTTCAGAGAAACTAACATGCTTTTAGGCATGATTCAGATTTCTTTTTGCTGCCACCTTTGTGCTCAAGTGTTGGAACTTAATACGTGAAATAATTTGTGACAGGCACTCTGCAAGTCTCTTTATTCACATTTTTCTCTCTGACTGCTTAAGTGATGGTCCTGATTTCTTGAGGGTAAAACATAGAATGGGTATACACTTTCGACTTTTTGTTATTGTAAAAAAAGACATCAGAAATAAATTTATTTATGTTGCACACAAGATAGAATTCTAGTTTAAATATACTGGGAATATTTTTGATGCTTTTAATGTGCCAAATGTTACAAGATCTTTCTGAAAGATCTAATTGCTGATCTGTATGCAGACTATACAAATGTGTAGCCTAGTTGTTAAAAACCTGCTGATTTATTATTTAATACTGATCTTACTGTTTGTAATAAGAAAGTGAACCGAAGGAAGGTGATTGAGAACACTGAAGGGCAAAATATTTTGAGAACTATGGGGAGTAAAATGTAGTGCTCTTTTCTTGTGTTTTTTTACACTGCGTGTATGTTTTAACAACAGCCTGGAAAGAACTATAATGTGCATCAGTTAAAGATCAATTTTTAATCTGATCAAGCTCTCCTTTTAGGCAGTATCCATTTACCTACACTTAAGGAATATAGACTGTATATGAAAATTTCCTGATTAGCAAAAAAAAAAAAACCAACAAAAAAAAAAAGCCAATAAAAAAACAAACAAACAAAAAAAAAAACCAAAAAAACCCCACAACAGTGTGGTTGGGGTTGTTTGGTGGGTTTTTTTTTTTGTGTTTTG
>JANHGB010018705.1:0-12404 GCA_026283785.1 Coracopsis vasa | reverse complement strand
GACAAGGGGGAATGGGTTCAAACTTAAACAGGGGAAGTTCAGGCTGGATATAAGGAAGAAGTTCTCTGCTGTCAGGGTGGTGAGGCACTGGAACAGGTTTCTCAAGGAAGCTGTGAATGCTCCATCCTTGGCAGTGTTCAAGGATAAGTTGAACAAGTTGGTGACATGGTGTGCGGTGTCCCTGCCCATGGCAGAGGGGTTGGAACTAACTGTTCTATGATTCCCTAATTATGTATCTGACTCACTTAAAGCTGAATTCTGAAAATGATTGCAGCAGATTAATCCTGATGAGTAATGCTCTATGTAACCTACACAAAATGTTACTCTGCTTCCTTTTGTTTTTTTTTTTTTTGCACAGGTTTTTGCAATGCATCCTTTTCCTGTACACATTTCTGAAATGCAGAAAAGATGCCAAAGTGCAGTGAGGTCACAGAATTATAGCCTCAATTTTCCTGATTTTATTTACTGTTGAATTCCAGAATGCACGTTTTCTACTACCCTGGGAATAATAAAATTCAACAGAACTATTAAAAAAAAAATAAAATGGGGAAATCTAAAATCTATACAGAATTCTTGTTTGTTCTAAGGAAAGCTGCGCCTGTGAATCACTACATTTCCATTATGTCCCCACACTACCATTACTTGCATTTCCTCTCTACTATGTATAATTCTCTGACTTCCTGGGTGTACCACAGGGATCAGTATTTGTTTCCTGAAGGCAGGTGAGAATTTTTTACCCTCCAGCTGAAAGGAGTGGTGTATCATTTGTTATTTAAAACAGTATTTCTCAAACAAGGGGCAGGGGCTGATAAGGATGAGTGCCAGTCTCCAGTGCAAATACCAGCCCATGGTAGTTGAAGCCTATGAATAGGTTGTTGAAGATTTCAAGGCAGACACCAGCCTGCTTTTCCAGGCACAATTCCCAGCGTGTCAGCTGTGGCTTTCTGAAATACAAATGTATGGATCAAGCTCTTCATTTTTCTTCTCCATTTCCAATAGCCATGTAACTATTAAGAGCGCTAGGGATATGTTGTGCAAATTGCATCCTGTTTGTATTTGGTGCTTGCTAAAGGAACAGCTCCATTGCCTGCATGCAGCTAATTCCAAAGCTAACATGGCAATTTACAGAGACTGGTTATAAGTTTCCCACAAGGAGGTTTTCCTTCATTATCACCATGTAGGTATGGACAGTTCTCACCATGCAGATCCACTTCACGGCGGAAAGGAGTTGTCTCAGAGGGGGTGAGACAAAAGGCTGGCATAGAGGGATGTAGCAGGCATGCAGAGCAGGTCTTGCTGTGAATCCTAGTGCCTCTTCAAGTGGATGTGGACCTGCTCAAGTGAGTCCAGAGGAGGCCACAAAGATGATTAGAGGGCTGGAGTACCTTTCCTATGAAGACATGCTTAGAGAGCTGGAGTTGTTCAGCCTGGAGAACAGAAGGCTCTGGGGAGACCTTAGAGCAACTTCCAGTACCTAAAGGGTGCCTACAAGAAATCTGGAGAGGGACTTTTTACAAGGGCATGAAGTGACAGGAGAAGGTGGAATGGCTTTAAACTGAAAGAGGGGAGATTTAGATTAGACATTAGGAAGATTTTCTTTACTATGAGGATGGTGAGGCACTGGCACAGGTTGCCCAGGGAAGTTGTGGCTGCTCCATCTCTGTCAGTGTTCAAGGCCAGGTTGGACGGGGCTTTGAGCAGCCTTGTCTAGTGGAAGGTGTCCCTGCCAATGGCAGGGGTTGGAACAAGATGATCTTTAAGGTCCCTTCCAACTCAAACCAACCTATGGTTCTATGATTCACAAGCTCTTGCCAGTGTCAGAGAATCACCTCAGAAAGGAACTGGGGAGGCCCTGCTGGAGAAGAGGAGGACGAGAAAGTCACGCCGAGGAAGTATGTGGCTCTAATCTGCTTTTGTCTGCATTGCTAAAAAACATTCAGTCTGTTTCTAACACATACCTTCGATAGAGGAATTAATTTTGAGGGATTTTTTCTGCTTTTCATTGGACACCACCTTTGCCTGATATACCTCTTTGAAATTAATTTGCTTTGCATCCTAGTGCATACAGTATGTTCAATCAATAAGGATGAATATTCTAAAGCCACTTTTTGTGACTAGATCCACCTAAAGTGGTTTTAGTGTAATCAAGGCTCTGGCTCTGAGGTCTGTTCTCTCTGTCAGTCATAGCGCTTACAGAAAGAACATGTAACTCACAGTTCGAATTCAGGTCTTTTTAACAAACCTTAAGGGCTGTTTGGTGGTGGCGAGGAAACATTTACTTCATAGCCTACTTCTGGCATAGTGCAGAGTTAAAACAAGGTAGAAATTGCTATTTTACTTTTATGAGACCAAAACCTTACTGCTGTAACTACAGATGATTTGGGTTATTTCATTACACAGCCATAAAATACATAATCGCTACTGGAACCGATTCACACAGACATCTTAAGATGTTCTCATATCCCTTCCAGCAAATAAAAAAATGACCACCCCAGAGTGTGCAGAACTGTAATTTTGCTCAGTTCACTACCAGACTTGCTTGGGCATAAAGATGCAAATGTGACAATTGACAGAACTTTTCTTTCTTTTTCTTTCTTCTGATTCCACACAGCTCTTCAAGCTTCCAAGAACTTCCATTGCTTTGCCTAGATAATTCATCTCTGGGAGAAAAGATTAAGACCATTGGGAGTTGCTGGTGCAATATGGATGGGAATCTCTCTCACAGATGCCTACATATTTCCAGCCTACTGCAAAGGGATTCTTCCAGTTCTCTCTCTCCGTCATTCAAACACCAGAAATGGCAGAGGTAGGCAGTAGAAACTGAAGGCATCAGGACTTTTATGAGGTGGGGTGGCATCTCCCAAATGCCACAGTAGCTATGATGAGAGACAGAACATAGCTTGCACAAATATAATTGAGTTCCAGTTTTACAGCATGACATGTTTTATTCATAGGGTATACTACATTTTTTAAATCACTTGTTGTCATTTAAGCAGATTTTGCACAGTGACACATTATGTTTTTTAAATAGGTTGACGGAGTTGGAAAAATTGAGAAAATTTTCTTGTTCGGAGTTTCTTCATTAGCCCTGACAAGTTGCAAGTCCCTGCAATTGCTTGTTCAAATGCCTTTACTTGAAAGTGAGGGGGAGAAGAAAAGAAAAGGGAGGAAAGAGAAAGAAGGGTCATGGAGAGATGGCACACAGAAACACACTGCCTGCATTTCTACTGAGGAACCTTCTCATTTTGTTATTATCTATCTACCAGGAATGATCTTTTCCAATTTATATATTAATAAATTTAAATTTATTTATAAATTTATATGTGTATTTATTTATACATTTATAGGTTTATATCATTTATTTATAAATGTTATAGGTTTGGGGTGAACTATCAGTGACTGACAGGAGACCATATCCATTCTGTTTATACTTCTATATAGCTGCTTTTGTACACTTGTATATAACTCTCCTAACTACAGCTGTAATCAAATAAGAATACTCCACTGAAGCTTTGGAAATAAACATATATACATATATATAAATATAATAAGAGTGAGCAAGCAAGGGTAAGTCTGCTCAGAGCCTTTGCTAACAGAGCTAAAAGTGGTGGTCCAAGTGAAAGCATGGTCTCGTGGAGTGAAGCACCAGCAGACAGACAGTACGAGAGGGTTCTGCTTTGCTCATTTGGGCAGCCCACAGGCTTTCAGCATGTAACCCACAGAAAGGCTACTGGGTAGGAACAGTGGTCTTGAGAGGAGTTCCTTTCTCCAATGGAATATTTGCAAAATATTTCATGGCCAAAAGAGCACCAGATGAGTTTCAAAAGAAGAGACAAGTTTTGATGGAGTGCTGCCCTTCTACCACACTGTGAGTACAGCAAGAACTTTCTACTTTTTGGCCAACGGTGATATTACAAGATCGAATCCTTAGTTATCTCGTAAAATTATTTGGCTGGGTAATACTTTAAAATGTAAAGAATGTTCATAAAATACATTCAAATCTATCCTTGTTACCTTTTTATTTATTAAAAGGTATATTTATTACATCAAAATCCTCAAAAGTAAATAAAACTGAAAACACCATTATAACTGTTATGACTTGCAGAAGCTGAGTAAAATAAATAACATATACTTCTATGCTTGAAATAACCCAACCGCTGCTATAAAAACACTGTTAGTGTTTTCTGTTTCACAAAACAACCAATGCTTTACTTAAAGATATTTCAGGCATTTTCTTCTTCACTGCATCAGCAACGGCTAGGCATGCATTACTTAAAATATAAATTATCTCTCCCCATAGTCTACACTAACCTCTCCGGGAGAACCCTGATGAGATCAATGCATTTCTGCACTGGAGGATTACACATGGAGTAAAATGCAAAAAACCACCTCTGCTAGAAAACTCGAAAATCTCAGAATTAATGTGCAGCTGAGATTTGTCTGTATCTGAACTTTTCATGTGTAAGATGTTAGCATCCAGGATTTCAGCTCTTTCAGAGAGAGGGACGAATGCCAGGCATGTACCTCAACTGCTTGAGTATTCAGGAGTGATGAGATCCAGTGTTTTGACCTCAAGCCAAGTTTAATTTGCCAGTGGCCACCAGGTCTTTCATACAAGATTGAACTTAAGAAAGTGAGCCTCAGAGGTCACAGAGCAGCTACTCATTTCAGTAAAGACAGGTTGTCCTCACCATGAGGCAGGCTGCAGAGGTAAAGTTTGGCCACTGGTGAGTCATGTGCAATTGCATTTATTTGAACGTTAGCCTAAACCTCCTTCTATTTTAACTTTGTTCACGATTTGAGCTCTTTCTTCTAAGGCCTGTCTAGTGCATTTTGAAACAGCAAACTCTCAGGGTATTCTGACAGTATATAGTACATGCCATTATAAACATCCCAGGATTAGCTGCTAGGATCATTTCAGTATAAGCAAAAAATTTAAAGTTTAAATTAGAAGCAAATGATCATGATATCAAAGATATAATGTAACTCATCAGCATTACTTGTCAGGGCTTGAAAATTATAGGTTGCTTTCTCTTGTCTTTATGAAAATGAAGTTTGTTGAAAGCAAGTACCTCCACTCCTATTGCCTGCCTTATCTAAACACAAGAATGGGAAAGTTAGAGACATGTTCACAGACCTTCCCATCATAAATACTGTTATGTCCCTCATGTCATTTCTACACATTGTATGTGATTAGAAGTTTATTATTTCTAAGAATGTGTCAACTAGCAATAGCTGAGATGAAGGAACTTTCTGTATCCACAGTGAAAGAGAAAAAAAATGTTCCAGAAAGTTTAGCAAAGTTATTTTTCACTTCCTCCACTCAAATTTAATCCATATCTTAATGTATTAAGTGTTATTAGAATTAATCTCCAGGCATGTGAGACAGATGAAGCCTAATCAGTTTCTATGCCCTATCATCTAGCTTTCATATGCAAATGTGTCCAGATCATTTCATCACAAAAGATACTGTTCCTTAATCAAGCTACTGAAAACAGAAGCCCTGCTAGAGAAAGGAAATTATTCCCACAGATAAGAGAGAGATTTTCAATTTCAGAGTTCCTTTTTTTTTTAACCTCTCACTCAAGAATTCTTATAAGTTATATTAGAAAAGTCAGGAAAGAGCATATCCTATGGCCTTCAGATTGGTTCCCTAAACTTTCTTTTAACTTGGCCATTCCTTTTTTTGGCTCAAGTTCCAAGATGATCAAGTGTAGCTGGAGTTCTGTGGGCATACCTCTGTTTACAGTGGGCCCTGGGACGATACAGCATAGCATACATCCTAACTCTGTAGTTAAAATGAATTGTGATAAATTGGCTAATCCAGTTCTTAAAGTACATAGCTGCTGGATTAACAAATAAAATGCTGTTTAGTAAAGCAAAACATTCAGAATTCTTTTTTAGTTTCCATAAAACTGAATATTTTTATAGGCTTCATTATCAAAATGGAAACCCAAGAATTATGACGGAAGTGCATGTGCTTTGCCTGGGATTCATCTCATCTAACCTTGGCTATCTCACATCAGCATTTACATCTGAGTTGATTATACAGTCTCTCTCTCTCTAGCAAGAAATATGCATTTAGGGAATACAGTTCCTGCAATCTATTTTATACATTTATTTACATTTGAATGAGTGGGAAATATTCTGGAAATGCCTATTTCCCTCAATTAGGTAAAGTGGGACACCACATGATGAGCTCATCTATAAATATTTAAAGCTGGTGAGATGTACCTCCCCCTTTTTCTGTGTATATCGAAACATTCTCTCTTGCGCGTGCACGTGAACACACACACACAAAGAAGCTCTTTATATTAGAAAAACTAAAACCTAAAATCCAGCATTTAGAAATTTACATATGTGGGGATTATGATAGTTTGAGCATCTTTAATTTGCCTGTCTTACATTAACACATTGTGATACAGTCTTTAATTACAGAATCACATCCTTTTTCCCTATCAGATCTCTCCTTCACTCCATGCACAATTAACAAGCTCTCATTCAGTGACGGAGAAAAAGAACAGAGGTTATATGGAATAGTCAGAATCCTTTAAACTTGTCATTATACAACATTTTGATAATTAAAACAAAAGCAATGTGGTACACAGAAAATTAATTTTTAAAAGCTGTTGACAGGTCTCAAAATGCATCTGTAAACAGTGAGGCCTCATTAAGGGCATGTATTCTTAAGGCCATGCTGAGGTCAGCTCTTGGCCTCTACATTTTTATTAATGATCTGGAAGAAATGAGAGAATCCTTACTGATTAAAGTGTACATGTGACACATAAAGAGGGTACACTGAAACAAATGAGTTGATAAGCTGCTGCAAGTAAATGACATATGAATCAATACAGATAATTGTAATTCAACAATATTCAGGAATTATAGACATAATGAGACACTGTCTTGGGAACAGTAAGTGAAATGATTGGGGCATCATGTCAATCAGTTGGAGATCAGCTCCTTATGCAAAATGTAAAGGGAATAACCGCAAAACAAAAAGCCAGTCCTGGGACAAATGAGCAAAATAATACCAAAAAGGGCTAGAAAGGTTACACAACCTGGCACTAGCAAGTCTTCTTCTGAGATGCTGTGCGCAGTCCCAGGCCCAGCTCAAAAAGGAATAAATTTGATCTCTCTGGTTTAGCAATGAATCAGGAGAAAGATTAAAGGATTGGAAATCCTGCCTTAGTGGAAAACTGAAGTTCAGCCTGTTTACCTTAACAAAAAGGCTAAAGTGTACCTTGATCACAGTTCCTAATTGCCTCTAGGGGGAATAGAAATTTGATAATTGAGGGCTCTTCAGTCTCAAAAGCACAAACATAGTAAGATCAAGAGCCTAGAAGCTGAAAGCAGAGACATTCAGAAATAGCAATTACATGCATTTATGCATTACATGTATTACGAAACTTAATCATTTCAGTAATTTAACAAAAATAATGATAGCTTGTCCATACTGCAAATGTTTAGATTGGGATTTTTCTATTTTTTAAAAAGAAATGCTCTAGTTAAACAAAAACTAATTCAGGGAAGAACTGACCTGTGCTACACCAGAGGTCAGAGTAAACTATCATCTCTGAACTTAGGATCTAGGACTATGTTGCTCTATTTCATTGCTGAGTGGGAGCCCCAGGTCTTATTTACAGTACATTCAAAACCTCATATGGTTACAGAATATTCTTTTTCCATGGAATTTCTTTTACTGTATCGTTACGGTGCTGCACCAACATTAATCTGTATGGCAGCCTAGTTAGAGATAGATAAATGGAATTGCTGGTATTTTAAGGAAAGAGCACCAATGTGAGATTAAATTTGAAAGCGTTTGTTAACTGCTGATGGACAATTTGAAAGGCTTGTACCTAATCTTTCAAAATACTTTGCACTTTTGAGCACTTCACATACTTATATCACAGCTCCTACCAATATCAGTCATTGCTCAGAAAGCTCTGTAGAGATTCCACAAACCAAACCCTAGCAATTCACATGGAAATTCATAAATGAGGATCAGATAGCTAATGACCACTTCTGGATGAAAAATTATTTCAAATGATTCCTGCAGTACAGAACTGCAGTATTTCAGTGTCCAAACCCAGTTCTACTGTGCAGCATTCAAAGATTTAATTCTGAGCCCAATCTTTCCTCTTCTGAAATCCCCTCTTACAATCAGTACAGACCTTTTTGCTTCTGTAGTGTAGGAGGCAATGGATAATAAATAACAATCCCCTTCACTGCACAATCCTAGTTCATCCTTAGAATAAATACTGCCACTACGGTCACTCTCATAAAGGTCCTATGAAAAAATGACACACAATGATGAAATAAAGATACAGTATAATGCATATCCATGAGGCTGTAGATGATTTTTCTGCAATTCTGGTATTTCCTACATATCAAGAGTCTGAATGTGCAATCTTGGTGCTTTTTCTAGCAGTTTCAGTTTTACATGTGTCAATTCCTGGGTTCTTCTATTGTCTTATAAGCAGAAAAAGTATCATTGCCATTTTACCAGCTGGTTCCTCAATAGAGTAAAAATATTCATACCCAGCACACAGAACTGCATGAGCTAGAGCTAAAATGAGCTCATACATTAGGCAGCTGTCATCCTTCTCTATCCACACATGGTTTTGCACTGGATTTTCTACTCAATTGTCAGAGCAGAGGAACAATGCTCTGCTACCACAGATCACACTTCCAGTGTATCACCAGCCTAAACCTTTCCTGGTTTCACCCATGGCTTATCTATCCCTGGTGTGCCCATAGGTAGAGATATAACTGTGAGCTGTTGTAGATGCAGAAACTAAGGGAAGGATCATAGAATCATAGAATCATAGAATGGTTGAGGTTGGTAGGGACCTTAATGATCATACAGTTCCAACCTCTCTGACACAGGCAGGGATCCTCCACTAGAGCTGTACCTTCTTGGCATGCATGTGTCTGTGCAAGAAAGGTAGGAAACCAATGGGAAATCCACAGAAAGCTGGAGGAGCTAAGCAGAGAAAGGAATCTTGAAAAACGCTTCTCTGGACATCATACCTGCTGGAAAGGCAGGCCTGGGAACTGAACCAGGGATCAGCCTCCAGAGCTTTCTCCTTTGGCTGCTAAGCACCTAAGGATGCACTGGGTACATGTAGCAAGCTGAAGGCTGTGCAGAGTTGGCCACCAGTTGGCAAGCCCCTCATCACAAGGCTACTGCAAGCCGGGATCTGTACATCGCAGAATCATAGAATAGTTTGGTCTGGAAGGGACCTTCAATCATCTAGTTCACCTCCCTGCAATGAGCAGGGACATCTTAACTAGATCAGGTTGCCTAGTCTTGAATGTCTCCAGGGATGGTGCATCCACCACCTCTCTAGGCAGCCTGTACTAAAAAAACATCTTCCTCACATTCAGCCTTACTCTCCCCTCTTTCAGTTTAAAACCATTGCACCTCGTCCTATCGCAACAGGCCCTGCTAAAAAGTCTCTCCCCATCTTTCTTATGGGCCCCTTTTAAGTACTGAAAGGCCACAATAAGGTCTCCCCAGAGCCTCCTCCAAGCTGAACAACCCCAGCGCTCTCAGCCTTTCCTCACAGGAGAGGTGCTCCATCCGTCTGATGATTTTTGTGGCCCTCCTTTGGGCCTGCTCCAACAGGTCCATATCTTTCCTGTACTGAGGACTCCAGAGTAGAATGCAGTACTCCGGGTGGGGTCTCACCACAGCAGAGGGGAAGAATCACCTCCTTCAACCTGCTGGCCATGCTCCTTTAGATACAGCTCAATGTACGATCGGCCTTCTAGGCTGCAAGTGCACATTGCTGGCTCATATCCAAACTTTCATCCACTAGTAACCCCAAGTCCTTCTGCTTAGGGCTACTCTCAATCCTTTCATCCCCCAGCCTGTATTGATACGAGGGGTTGTTTTAACCCAGGTGCAGGACCTCGCACTTGGCCTTGTTGAACCTCATGAGGTTTGCAAGGGTCCACTTCTCAAGCTTGCCCAAGTCCCTCTGGATGGCTGTTTGTGAGGCAAGGAGCAAATGCTTCCTGAAGAAATGTGCCTGTTGTATTGGTGTGCACTGTCCAACAGCATCAGCAGAACTGCAAGCAGACTGGGGACACCAGGCTGCTCTGCCATCCTGGCCTGACTCACCAGATGTGCTCTCTTAACTTGATCACTTTGCATAGCACATACTTTTTTAAATAGCACAGAGATGCCTGGGAGGAAGAGACTGTCTCTAATATGCAGGGAGTATATTGTGCCTGACTAATTTTATGGGTCCCTATTGACATAAAGGCTTTATCTGCGCTCTCTATCCATTTAACTACAAATCTTGGTATTTGTGAGTTTTCACTCATGGGGACCCATATAATTTAGTTTGATGAATGATTCTGTGTTTTATTATAGCGTAATGAAATCTTTTGGTAAGATGCAGCAATTTATTTAGAATAATTAATGGGTGACAGACAACACAGTACAGAAATAACAGATTGTTGATCAACAGATATATTAAGGTAAGCCAAAGCCTACACAAGCTGCCAGTTAAGAATTACACAGTGCCTTTGTAATAGTATAAAATCCAACACAAAATGTAAAACCAAATTGTAAATGCACTTCCAAATAGTCTTGGTCCCAAATATGTACTGCTTGTGGAATCCCTCTGAGACACCTGTCCCACCTCTTGTGCCTTGTGTACACTGTGGTGCCACACACTGTATGCACACACTTTGCTTTTCCTAACTACAGATCTTTCCATCATATAATAATCGTCTTACCTCTCCTGAATATTGAAATATTGTGATAATTCACTAAAAACCCTAAAAGCCTCCCAAACATTTTAATTTCCAAGAGTTAACTTCCCAAACAAAGCTGAATAATGGAAACATCATCAGTAGGTGTTCATTTATGGGCATTTCACCCATGTAGCCAGAGTAACAGCTGCTGGCTACCAGCAATGCTTCTGCTGTATTCCTTCAGTTACCTCATATGAACAAAAATTAGAAACAAATTCCTCTCTATTCATTTTACTGTTAGAGCATATGCAAATGGTGTTCATGCTATAATGTATTTGCTAATGAACAACTCCATAGAGTTCTCAGAAAACTGTATATTACTGCATACTGACAAAAATAAAGTGTTATAATGGAAATGTTCAAAAGGTTATTTTATTGATTGCACGAGTTTTTGTGAGGAACTGCTATCTTGAAAACAGAAGTTGCTCTAAAGTCAACAGGAATAAGCATTTAAAACAGTCAATCCCAGCAACGACTGAAGGACATTGTCAGCTGACCCCATACTGTCACTTATATCAGCTTCAAGATGAAATTTTTTATGTTTACTGTTTTCAATCCTAGTAAATGAGTATGTACCATGTGGCTTCCTGCTACCACACAAAATAAAAAGAGGAAACTTATGCCAGACATTACCTTCTAGGTAATAAAAAAAATCCTTGATACAAACCCAACTGCTATTCCAGTTGCAGCAATGCTTAACGCTGCTGATTTCTCTTTCGAAGGTCATGGTGCCATAGCAGGCAAACCAGATATACTGTCATAGAAATTAAGACAGTGACTAGGATATGGGGTTTTCCTTCTTTTATATTCAAACAAAGTTTAAATATAGAGAAAACAAGATGTTACATAGGTTAGAACAAATTCCTGATCACCCTCAACATGATGTGCTAGAAGACAGGTGCTAACAATCTCTTTCCCCCTGCTTCCTATCTTGGCTGCTTAACTTGTATATTTACCATGCAATTTCCTTAATTTTTGATCATTTAATTTCTTATGACAATCACTGAGCAGCTTTTTTACCAAATTTGCAATTATGCTGTTCTCAGAAGTCCCAAGGACTTCCAAAGCTTCCAGGGAGCACTGGAAAAGTTCCCTAAATATTGTATCAGATTTACCTGCTTTTCTCTCAACAGCAGTGCTGGTCCTGTTTCTCCTCTCTGGAACACTTCCCTGTAGAGGCTTCAGAGCGGAGGCACTAGCATCAGGAACCTGACAGCATGTCATCCACCTTTCCTGAAATACTTGCTCAAGCAAGCAGAGGTTATGAATGTTCCCACCAGGAGTGACACAGTCTAGATGAATTAATCCCTCAGAAAATGGCAAAGTTCTTTCTGAATTAGTGCAGACATCCCCAGTGTCAGCCCTGGTTGGCATGGCAACCCCCAAGTGCATTTCAAATCAAAACCTGTAAACAATAATTACAAACCTGTATTCAAATGTGGGTATTTCAATATGCATTAGGTTCATTAAGTCAACTGGCAATGATGATGATGATGGCTTGGCTTCACAAATGAAGATTTGGGAAGGGCTTTACCCATGCTTACTACAATCTCAAGTGACCAATGTCCTGAACCGCCTGCATGCAGGGTTGGGTCTGCGGCTCCCAGTGCACCTCATCACCTGCCGTTTCGTCC
>JANHGB010018704.1:1336-24671 GCA_026283785.1 Coracopsis vasa | reverse complement strand
TTGTGTGGAACAGTGTCAAACGCTTTGCACAAGTCCAGGTAGATGACATCAACTGCTTTGCCCCTATTCATCAGTTCTGTGGCCTCATCATAGAAGGCCACCAAATTGGTCAGGCATGATTTGCACTTAGTGAAGTCATGTTGATTGTCATCAACCACCTAGCTGTTTATCATGTGCCTTAGCATGCCTTCCAGGAGAATTTGCCGCATGATCCTGCCAAGCACAGAGATGAGACTGACTGGTCTGTAGTTTCCCAGGTCTTCCATACTACCTGCTTGCTGCACATCTCTGAACCTTTTCCATATGTGCTGTATACTTTATGAGATGGGTGTATCAGAAATGTAGACAACTTTAAAGAATTACAAAGTAACATAAAAATGCTCCCTGTTGTCTTCTTTGTTCCTCTCTAGATTTTTTAACATTAGATTTGCTTCTTTATCAATGTCATAGATGATGCACCATGTCATTAAGAAATGAAATTTGAAGGAAATAAATAGTTTCACAGAGATAGAAGCTACTTCTGGCAACATGAACCAGACAGTCTTAGATGTAATTGCCAATGAATTAATTCACCAAAGAGTGCTGAACCACTGATGCTATTCTAGGCTTCGTTTTGGTAAGTAGCAAGCACATTACATAAGAAGCGATGAAAGAAAATAACCTTTGACTGAGCGATCACAAGCTGATTCAGTTTAAATTAAATGGAATAATAAACAAAAATAGGTCTGTAATTAAGGTTCTACATTTCAAATGGGCAAAATTTGAGAAATTAAGGGAACTAATTAGTGAACTCAGCTGGACTGAAGTACTGAAATGCATGAATGCGGGAAAAGCCTGAGACTCCTTTCAGCCAAAAGTATAGAAACTACGTCCAGCACATGTCCCAAGCCAAGGGAAAACAAAGCCTAAAAATTACTCTCAATGAAAGTGAATGGGTAAACTATCTCAACAAAGGATAATAGCAATCAACACAGGGGCAATAAAGAATGTTAAAAAGATGACTCAGCAAAGAGAATAGTACTTTGGAGGCTTGAGACTAAGACGAGAAATGCCAAAATGCAGAGTGAAACCTTGCAAAAGGTGCAAAAGTAAATAGAATTGAGGTCTTCAGCCCTACAAATAAAATAAACAGCAGGGAAAGAAGTGGAGCAGATAGGCAAGAACTTAAGGCTTGAAGGTGCCATCCCCAAACTCAGACCAATACTTTATACTGATTTTCCAGCAAAAATAATTGTGATAAAGAATGGTAGGATGGCTGACGACAACAAAAGGACTGCAAGGACCACATCTGAAAGTGAAGCTGAGCTTAAAAGGCCTAACGCCTTCAAAAGCATCTCCATCTTCTTGGCATCGCAGTTACCAGTGTGACCCAATATGTTAAATCAGAGAGTTCGTAGGTGGGAGAGTCCAGGGAAAGGGGAAGGAAAAGAAGAAGGAATGGGAGATGACAGGATTGAGGTGAACTAAGACAGAAAGTTAAGGTGAACTTGCATGTGAAATGCTGTTGAATTGTCCCGAGGCACCTGCTCCAGGAAGTCCAGAAGCAGACCCCAGTGTGACGATGGGCGTTTTAACCCCCAATACTTGTGTTTTTCCCCTCCAAGAAAAGGTGGTCTGCTCGAAAAGCTATCTTCTCTTCTTTTCTTGATATGGGAGAGCTGTAAATCTGAAAAATCTTCAAAATACTCTTCAGAGGCAGCAGGAGTGTTCTCCTGTATAAATATTTGCTATAGGTTAATCTCCAGAAAGGCTTGAAATAAATGGGATGACCTTTTCATTTGGGAGAGCTTAAAATATGAGTTGCCCCACAGGGAAAATTCAACAGAAAAGCCTTTGGGCAATTTCTCACTGATGAAAGTTTATGCTAATACCATTCTAAATTACAGCAAAATTAAGTAAATTTTGTTCTGCACAGGGAGGGCACATCAGGTGGGGAGTCTACTCTATCAGAGCTACTATGTGAGACAATAACTCAAAGAATTATTTAGTTATCAGCTGGGGAACACATCACTCTTATTTGGCAGGGCATGCATGGCTTACAAGACATTAATCAGGTATCCACTGGACAAGAAAATAGTGATACTTTTACAGTAGTCTGTAATTTCAAGGGTGGTTAATAGGTGAATAAATAAAAGCCATCAATACAAGTAAGTGTACTTTTTGTACCTGTAGAACTCCATTGAAAGAGACACACAGCCCTTTCACCACAATGAGTTTATGTTAAAATATCTTCCTGACCCCAGCTGCACTCCGTAGCCTTCCACATTGCACCATAGTCTTCAAATATCCTCCCAATGAAGAGTTTACTTGCCTTTCTTTGCTGGACTCAGAATCTGCATGTGCAACATCTGTCCTACCAAATGACTCAGTAATGGAGCCCAAGCTCTGCTCAGCATCCGTCCTGGAAGATCTGCTGCACTCATCAGCAGCTGAAAGTCCAAAGCCCTTTGAAAATTCTGGTCTCAGTCACATTGCACAGTATCGGCCATAGGGTTGCCCTATTTCTGCCCCAAGTTTTCAGGAAGCATCAGACATGATATGCCTACATTTCATAGGTGGTGCTTGGAAACACATGGCAATTACTGTGTATATACAGACCATGCGTCCAGTATACACACCAAAGGCCTGTGGCTCCTGGAAATGCTGGACACACCACATGTGCTCTATAGCTTATCTGGGCACATGAAAAAAATGTATCTGAAATGTTTACTCTGCCCGAGCAGTCAGGGGCTCTGAAATCCTGGACAGAAGTATTGGATGGCTTAACTTAAAATTCTGTAGGGGAAGAAAGTGCATGTCTACAGCGTACAGTAGCTCAAAACTTGTACTTTCACAGGGGAAAAAGGATCTTACCAACACTGCCTACTCTGTTGTGAGCAGAGCAGCAGTTAACATATCCCACTGGAAGGAAACCAGGGCCTCTCCAGCACTCAAGAAAGGGCCTAACTCTCTAATGAAACAGTCAGCAGAAGATATCTGTCTCAACAGCCAGAAAGGCTGCAGGAGGTTGTAAAAAACTGATTTCATGGGAACAACTTGGCAGCTCCAGAATAGTGCCTTGAGATTTCAGAAACTCAATCCTGTTCCTTCCCAGCCATACTCACTCCCATGGAAGACAACTGAGGTGGTTGTCACACGTGTTCCAGGGTTGATCTTCTCTGTATAAAGGTGTACAGAAGACCTGACACAGTTTCCCCTGTGATCAAAGTCCTCAGTCACCTCTTCCCACCTCTCTCTCACAAATGTATTGCAAAGCGCATGGTGGGTGAGGGATGTGTGGTCAGAGCATGGTGCCCACTGACCAGTCAGCCTCCAAAAAGCTGTTAAAATTCTCTGGGGTCACCCTAAGACAGTGCAGCCCAATATTTAGAGAGGGTGTCAAATCCCTAAAAAATTTTCTAGCAGCAATGCTGTAATTTATACAGAAATTTGAGTCTTTTTTTACTTTTTGTCTAGGTAATCTCAGATGCATGAATACCCCTCCAAGACAAAAGGCATTGCTGGACCTACGGTGAAGGCAAAAAGTTGGAGCATGGAATCTGCTCTGACACTGGGGAGTTGCACAAACCTCTCAAGAGTAACACATATGCATACAAATTGCTGCTCCAGGTGGGACACCCACACATTATTATAGTAAGTCCCCTAATAGAAAGGAAGTTATATAGAGATGATAGTTATTTGATACCTGGATATTTTAGGCAGTCCTGCCCTGAGGGTCTTCTCTGAATCATCTGATCCCATATCACCTCAGCTGTAGCTCAGTGGGTGGAGAAGAAGAGTGATGATAGCATATGTCTTCTCCAAAGGTTACACCTGCCAGATGGAAAGGCCTCCTGAAGATGCAGTAGCAGCTAGAGGTTACTTAGCTGCTCACCACCTCTCACTTTCTCTTCTCCACATAAAGGGCAGCCGAGCAATTACTGAAGGAAAGAAATGAGCAGCCTACGCCTGCACACGTGATGCTCCTGTTACAGGAGCATAAATCCTGAGTTCGTGGCGTTAAAATGCAGCCTGAAAAACACCAGCTTTGATACAGCTTGCTTTATTAGAGCTGTTTAATCACAGAAAGGCACCTGGGTGCTGACCAGACTGGGAATATCTGCGTGCTGTCACCATTAAGTCACACTTTGGACCTGCAGTAAGAGACACTCCCATGATCCTGGTGTGCCCAATATAAGGCACCCACATGCTCCCTCAGGTGACACCCTGTCACCCTGCTCAGACACCCTGCTCAGCGTGTCCCCTTCAGGGCAGAGAGGAGGTGGAAAACAGCCCTGTATGGAGGATGCTGGAGTGAGGACTTGTGTTGCAAAGTGTGCAACAGGACATCTTAGCAGCCACCTTGGGGGAAGGCACTGAGGGAAAGTGTGTCATGTCCCAATATCTGTGCTCACTCATACCAGCCAAACAAGGGGTCAAAAATCATAGGGAAAGAGGATTCAGCTCAACCCACCCAGGAGCCCTGCAGTGAGGCATCACAGCATAGCCTGCAGTCGCAGCCAGCATCATCCGGAGGAGGTGGAAAGGGAGAGTGACACCATCGCCTGCTCACCGTCTGAGAGCGAGAGAAAAGTTGCAAGGGTGAGACTGAGAGAGGGAGCGTGACTCAGTGGCTGGAAGCATCAGATAAATGGGAAGCATAAATAACAACGTACATCCAGATGCTCAGAGCTGGGCAGCCACAGGAGATAGCCAGATTAGAAAAGCTAAATAAATGTGTGTAGGAGTGGATATGAGATCAGAGTAGCAGGGTCAGGCAAGTTCAAAAACAAGCTCTGAAAGTCCTTAGCATACTATTGAGCTTGATCAGGAGGAAGGGAAGCCTTTGAAAGTGGTGAAGGGACAGGGTGATATAATACCACAGCCTGCGTGCAGAGAATAGCATAGCTTTGGCATAATGAAAATCTCGGCGCACTATTCTTCTCTCACTTAGCCTCATTTAAGTCGTGAATAATGACATGGAAAACTATAACAGGTTAAAGCCAGTGGGAGGGAGAGAAGAATCACATCCCTTTTGTTTAGGGAGAGGCCTACAGAAAGAAAAAAAAATGCAGCAGAAGGAGATTTATGGCAGTCAAGAGGGAAACGATCACGGATGGCATGAACAGGAGTTATACAGACAGAGCTGTGACAGGATAAGGTCTGAAGGAGGAAGCAGAGGAGACTGCAGGTATGGAAAGAAGAAGGCTAAGCAAAAATTTGGGGCAAACAAACCTGAGTGTATTTTCAGTTAGAGAGACAGCTTTGCCATGTGCCCCAAATCACAAAATTTCCTTTTCTAACTAGAAACGTGAACCCAGGATTGCTTGTGCTAGCACACATGGGTTCATATTGGTCTCTTCAGAGGACTTGGGCAGGGTGCTCGTACTTCCGCCACCTCCTTCTCTAGTGGCTGAACTATATTAAAAGGACAGCTAAAAATATACATAGAACCACCCATTACTTTGCCATAAAATCAGTTGCTCTGGTCACCGCACAACAGTAATGCAGTCATGCACGGCACAGAGGAGGCTGAGTAAGAGAGAGATGTGGGGACCCTATTGATGGCTTTGAAATGTTGTCCCCCCACAAGAAAAGAATTACATATTGAGAGCCCATGCTTTGAATATGACTTGCTTCTAAGTCATTAGCTAGACACCCACCCTATTTTGCAACCACAGTATTACCAGAGAGCTCCAAACACTCCGGTGCCCATGACAGTGTATGTTAAACTAAACACAGGCTGCAATTCAGTTTATCAAGCAAAGAAATATCTCTAGAGATGTTGTCATTTTAGATGGAGTTTGCAGGGCAAGAGGTTACATGAGATGCCTCTTAAGACAGCTAACAATTGCTTCGTTTGTCACAAGGAAAAGAAAAAATGAGTTTGGGACCCCATAAAAGAATAGGTTAGGGGTCATAATTTTGTGTTGACGATCTACTGAAGTAAAACCAGGATTTCTGATGAGGAAGGAACATCAAAATCCTTGGGGATTGTAAATGAATCTCAGTACTTCAAACTGGCCCTGGTACATTGTCTTGCTGTGTGTCATATACATCCTGCTTCCAGCATCCTATCAAACTGAAATGACAAACACTGACTAGCCATGCTATTTCTGTAAGACAAGCAGGCTTCTGTTTATTTCTCATTTGGGAAAAAATTACATTTATATCAAGCAAGAGATTAGCTTGTGTTCCTGGATAGGAAGAATAGCAGTGGTGGAAAATATCCCCTATTCCCAAATGATAGGGGTGAGTATATCTAATTAAAAAATAATCTTTCATTGTCTGCCAACTCAATCTAAGTTTCAGTATACAAACCAGCAATTACAGGAAGTAGATAATCAGTTATGCATTTGAAAGACTTTGTGTTGAATTACATGTCCTTTAATTACATATACATTTTTAAAACAAAAATTGGATTTCTTGGAAGTAAAGGAGTAGTCAGACTAGGAATGGATTTACTATATCCATGGCCAACAGAAACGATTTCTTGTAACAAAAGGTAATCATCCTGTTTTAAAATGTGTCACAAATACCTCTAAGAACTAACTCTCATTGCCTTATGGCACCTTATGTATTCATGTTATCCTTCCAGTTTTTGAAGTATGAACATCACTGAATTTGAAGCACCAAAAACAAATACTGAAAGCTTTGAAGATGTTGCTGGCATGTGTGTGTATGTAAGAAAGGTATTAGTTGGATACATATTTTTCTGTCATATATGCATGATTACTACACATCACCTGTCGCAGAGATTTCTGTGCAGTGGTGTGTCTTTTTAAAAGTATATTAATGATGCCAAACCTGCAGTAAAACACAGGGTGTGAATGTCAGGCTTAAAATATTCAAGGATATAAGTGGATGCAGGCATCCCTTTTACCATAAACAATCTCAGAAGTGAGTGTCACTTTGGCAGCACATGTTTCTGCCATTATCATCACTCCCATTTTCATTACAGCTCACTCTAGGTTTCATCACAGGGGACAGTGGACTGTGTGCTGGCTCTCAAACACACCAGACTTCCAGAGTGTAAAGGGGCAAGAGGAAAAAAGTGATGGAGGGGCCTACAAATTGAACACTTTGCTGATTACCTGCTGCTGGTGCCTGTTGCTGATACGTGTTGCTGTTTCTGTCTTTAAAGATGCACTAAATGTTGCTAGATCACCCACATCTTCTCTGTGGTGTATGCCCTATCACACAAGTCCTTACAGAAAAGCTTGTGGCCCCCTCCTATAAATCAGATCCTTTAAGAAATGCCAAAAATTCTCTCAAAACCAGTTCTTTTTAATGGCAGGGTAAGGGACTACCAACTTCCATGGAAACGTCACGCTTACAAGCAGATTTGTGTTCATCCCAGACTGCTGGAGGAAAGACTGTCACGAGCGTCTCACTGCAGTTGTGTCTATCCCACTCAAATGTGAGATACCAGTTTGATACCAGCCCACTTATCCTGCCTAATTAGATAAAATTATTTTTTTCCTGCAATTTAGTGTTTTATTGGGACTTTGTTTTGCAGAAGGACTTGGATTTGCCAGATTGTAGCTAATGGTGCTGTTACGTTCTAGTTTGCTTGGACAGCTCTTAGGTGACAATGTACTTGTCACTCTTCGTGCAGCTTTTTATGTGAAGTTGCAGAAATTCAAAGGACCTGTCTGCAAGGGGCTCTATATTCAGCTGTTGTTGGCGCATCTTACTTACATGGGTTCTTTGTTTAATAGGAAGGAGCATTAGTGTTTGGCCTTTATTTAGCATGCATCAAAATATCATGCATTAAAATTATCACTCAGGTGTGTTTTGATATACATAAATCTCATTCTCTGAGGCCAATATCTATCCTTTGATGGACAGTCCTCCTCTTAGCATTTCAGAAGATATTGACTATAACACCATTTCCTTTTGAAGTCAGCCTATCTATCACATTTCAAATACAGCTGTAGCAGTTATTTCAAGGTGCCAAACAGCACCTTAAACCTTAAATTGTCAGGATGATAGCACTGTCACCTTAGGCTGAGCCTCTGCTTGTTCCCAGCCTCTACAGGGGCAAATCATTGATGACAAAGAATATTTCCTCCCATTCTGTCCCCTATGATGTTCTCTGTGGAATGATGCAGAATCATCTACCTGAGTCACACTGGTTGCTTAAAGCAGCTTTAAGTTTCCATACCATGCTAGAACTCTCATATAACTGCTCAACATGTGGGGAAAGGATTACCCTTTTTCTCTAAATCCTTAATATAACCCTAGTTGGAATGATGTATATTTGCATTATTCACCCAAGCTCCTTAAAGTCTTGCAAGTATCAATTATAGTTCCCTCTTGTTTCTGTCAAGGTTATAGTTTCTCTCAGTCCAATGTCCCCGTGCTCCTTTCCCTCATCTTTGGCCAGTACAGAAGTGAGTATGGGTTTGTTAGAACAAGGTGGGAAGTTTGCCTATCCAAGGGTACTAGTTTATCCTCCTTCCAACCCTGCGCTGACCCACCAAATCTGCTGCAACTACATGTTCACCCTGTACTTAGCTTTGGTTCAGTTTACTCTGCAAAGTCTTTGGAGCAGAAGCCACATGATCCCATCTGGGAAGGATTTTAATCCTTCTGCCTGTAGACATTAGCCAAGAAACTCACACGAAATCAAGGGGAAATAATTTATCCTGCATACATTTACGCTAAGGCTCTATCACCATCATCTACAGTATCGTTTTTAGAGACAGGCCACTGGTCTAATAGGCCTGTGACAAACCAGTCTTGCAATTCTGAGGTTTCTTAAAGCACACTCTTCATTTATGGTGGCTGCTAAATCATGAATAATTTACCACCTTATGTCAGAGTGCTTGGGTCTGTGCACCATAATTGCAGATGATGTCATCTCTGGGATTTGTCCTAAGAGGCTAAAAGCCACTGTAGAGCACTGTTGTCTCTTGTGGTGTTTTTTTAGCTCCTAAAGCAACAAGTAATGCAGAAGTATAGGTCTGAAAAAGACAACCTATAATTAATATCCCACATGTAGTTAAAATGCTGTTAAAAGGGATGGAGAACAGCTGATTTACAGTCATGGAAGCCTGATCTCAGCAACAATTAAGATCAGCTGTAGCACATAAATGATTTTACTGCTGATGACAAAGGCACCTGGTATGAGTGACAAGAAGCACAAGAATGGCAGGACTGCTTTTCACTAACCTACTACCAAGTAGCTCCCCATTCCTGGTTTGGAAATCTGCTTGCGTTGTACAAGAACAGTTGGATGCAGGGTCCTATCCAAAGCAAGGGGCAGTACAGACCCCTGACACTCTTTTCTGCAAAGGACCCATTCCTAGAAATTCTAGCAGCCAGAATATGCATACAGTGCTTTGTAATACACAAGAAGGAAGGAGACAGATTTCTGTATCTCTTTCCCTTTCTTTCCTGAGCTCTGGTGTCAGAGTGTCATGCTAATACCAGGAGCTGAAGAGTGGAAAGAGAAGGGACTGGGGGGACAGGAGGCAGAAACAACTGGACTCAAGATGGGGATACCTACAGTCTTTCTGGTTGATGAAGGCTTACAGCTGGGAAAATGTTCATGTATCTAAAATGAAATTACCTTTATTTTCCCCTTTATATGGTTTATTTAATTCATTCTTCATTTAGTTGTTTGACTTTAAGTTGTACTTATATATAGCAGAACGGTATGAAGCCCAGTTAAAGCCTTTGACTTGCCCTTCTTTTTATTTTCCCAGAGGAATTATAAGGATGTCACCACCCTGCAGGTTCTGACATGACCAATCTTCCCCAGAACTGCAATGAAGAACAACAGACTGAGTCATGCCTGAGAGTGCTACCCACTGAAATTTACCAGCAGGCTGGGCTGGCTGCTTTCACCCCCCAAGCCTTGTGATGCTAAAAAGCAGCCTGTTGTGTGCTAATTTTTCAAGTAGCTCTTGTGGAGCCAGGCACAGCCCACCTATGCCATAAAGCACAATGGTTTAACCTTGCTCAGAATGGGAGGCTCAGCCTGGAGCTGGTGTTTGTCATTAACCTGCAATTTGTTTGCAGTGGGTGAGGATTCAGTTCGCCACAATTAACCATGCATTTGCCTGTTGCCTCAAGCAGCTTTTGGAGGAATTAGACAAAAAGGGTAATGTTACAGCTGGGAAAGGAGAAAGTTTTGGAAGATCCAAATGCCCCATACAGGGTCTCTGGAAGAGACAGAACTGGGACCCAAGTCACTCCAGGGCTCTTGGACCAGAACTGTCAGATGAGTGGGCATTTTAATCTAACACCACTTGTCTTCCCTATGAAACTTCTCTGAGCACAGACAGCTGGTTTCCATATAGCTTTACATTTACTGGTGATCATATAGCAGACCCTGCTAATTAGTTGATCCCGTACAAAGGAAATGTCAGAATAAAGGTTTCACTTATGCTCTAGCTGCTACATTAACATTGTAAGTCTTTATTGCAATGCAAACCTAAGGACTGGCACTCTAGCCCTCCACATAGTTCCTACACGACAGCTGTAAAAGTCTTGGAAATAGCCAAGAGAAATGCAAGCATGGGACAAGGGGAAAGACATTTCTTGCATAACTTTGAACCACTTTATTTTTCTTGACATGGCAGATGGGGGTGGCTCAGGATGTTATGTGGTGCAGTTATTCTGGAACATCAGCAGTGCAGGGAAAGAAGCCCTTTAAGCCAGAGTTTCAAAGCACTTTGCAATCATTTGAACAAAAAGAACAGGCTAGATTGAAGTCTCAGGGAAAACAAAGAGTTGAGGCTAAGGCTAACTAGTGCAAAAGAAATGTAGCCATGAATGAAGCCCAAGGAGCAAGCCTCCTTTGGGTACCCTGGCCTTAGTCTCCTGACAGACCAGAGGAGCTGCAAGAAATAAGGGACAGAATTACCATGAAGAAGGCATCACCTGACTCTCCTGACAGAACAATTCAGGAGGATCTGATAATGGAATATACTGGAAGGTGTCCCTGCCCATGGCAGAGGGATTGAAACTAGATGTTCTATAAAGTCCCTTCAAACCCAAACCATTCTATGATTCTATGATAATACTCTGACCAACTCAGCTTCACAGAAATCTCTCTCACACAGAGGTTTGAAACAGAATAGTCATTCAGGAAAGTCCTTTACCCTGTCCTTCCCCACAGTAAGTGCGATCATGAGCCAGAGGTCATTCCCATTGCCACTGTTCACTCACCACTTTGGAATGTGTGGTCTCATGGAAGGGTTAATGCTGTTGCAGCTCCTACCTACATCCTAGCACTTCATTCTGCAGGAGGTACCATAAAAACACTTTCAAATTTAGGAATTCCCTGTGTGTAGTTGGAATGAGAGTCAGCAAAGGGGCAAGAAAGGGTTGGATGTTCACTTGTTTTCATTAAATTTGAATTTTCTGTGGAACGTTCTCTTTTCTAATATGAAAAATTACTCTTCTCAATGCAGAACATTGCTTTCTGTCAGAAAAAGAAACCCTCTAAAATTACCACCCAAAAAAAAAAAATAAAAAGATGCATTTTTTGACCAAAAAAGAGTAACTTTTGATATATTCTGACATTTCAAAGTTAAATATTTCATGGTTCAGAAACATGAATAGTCCATCTCAAGCCATTGCTATGCCCATGGGAATTGTAGTGTGGGCTACTCAGTTCCTCAAAGCTGTCTGTACACCAGGCTGTACTATATTCTTCTGGAGGCCCTGTAGCCTCCTATCAAGGCAATGCAATGAGACGCCGTAAAAAAGCAGAAGAACAGAGAATACGGCATGGCCTGAGAGACAAAGCTGTAACTCCCATAAGCCACCATGCAAGCAGGCATTCTCCACTGAGTTGCTAAAATACAACATTCTCACTTAGGTTGGCTCTATTCCAGATGAAGTATTTTGATCTTGTTTTCCCATGGGATACTGATTTTCAGGAAAAAAAATCTTAAGGTTTTCAATAGTCAATAGTATCCCATGGCAACCTTTAAAGAAAAACTATATTTTCATATTCATTTGTATTTTCATCATCATAAATAAACAAATACATAGATAACATACACTGGCAACCTTTCTTCCCACACCTCTCAAGTGAATGGACCTCAAAGCAAGGACTGGGGGAGCCACGCTTTTCACACCGTAAAATAAGGCCAGGTTGGTGACCACCTAAGGAACCTGAACCTATGTAAGTCTACAGCACCTGATGAGATGAATCCCAAAGTCCTGAGGAAATTGGCTGATGCATTCACTAGGTCTATGATATTTGAAAAGTCATGGCAGCCAGGTGAAGTGCCTGGTGACTGGAAAAAGGGAAATATTGCACACATTTTTAAAAAGGATAGAAAGGAGAGCCCTGGGAACTGCTAACCTGTCAGCCTCACCTCTCTGCCTGGGAAGATCACGAAACAGATTCTCCTAGAAGCCATGCTAAAGCATATTGAGGACAGGGAGGTTATTCAAGGCATGGCTTCACCAAGAACAAGTCTTGCGTGACCAAGTGGTCTTCTATGATAGAGTAACTATATTAGTGGACAAAAGCTACAGATGTAATCTTTCTGGACTTCTGTAAGGCCTTTGACATGGTCCCCCACAACATCCTTCTCTCTAAACTGCGGAGGTGGAGCTAATGAATAGACTGTTTCATGGATGAGGAATTGGTTGGCTGGTCACATCCAGAGAGTAGTGGTCAACAGCTCAATGTCCAGATGGAGATCATGACGAGTGGAGTTCCTGAGGGGTCTGTACTGGGATCAATACTGCTTAATATCTTCACCAGTGACTTACACAGTGGGATCAAGTTCATCCTCAGCAAGTTTGCAGATGACACCAAGCTGCATGGTACAGTTGACATGTCTGAGGGACAGGGTGCCATCCAGTGGGAGCTGGACAAGCTCAAGAATTGGGCCCATGTGAACTTCATGAACCCCATGTGAGCCTTCGATGTGCCTGCACAGCTGGCCCAAACAATCTCACCCAGTACTTAACTACCTTTACATCAGGAAGTTTTTCCTAACACCCTAATGAGATTTCCCTTTGTATACTTCAAGCCCATTACTTCTTTTTCTGTCCATTACAGAGAACAGAATGCCTGTCCTGCTCTGCAGCAGCCTGTTACACATCTTAAGATCACTAAATCAAGTACCAGTCTGTTCTCTGCACTAAACATCCCCCTAAACATTTTTCAGATCTATGTCTCCAGTTTCCTGAACTACCTTCATTCTGTTGACACACATTTTTCACAAAGTGCAGTGTCCAAAAGCAGACACAATATCCCTGGTGAGGCTTAAACAGGGCTACGTAATGCAGATGGATGCCTTCGCATGTCTCACCTCTGTTAGTTTTCAAGTAAATTCTTGTTTCAGTCCCTACCATTAGCCAAGATTATGATATTGTCGTTAATTTTTCAACTTCATAAGATATATCACAGAGAAATCCCAGAATTTCAGGTAGTTTGACCCTAATCAATGAAACTGTACCTTGTCTTTTTAGCAGAATAGCACAAGGTGGTTGAAACCTCTTAATATTCAAGACTTGACAGTCTATTTATGTTCTACAATTGCAGTACTTTCCTTTGACAATAAGAAGAGCAAATTTACATCTCATGATACTGTGAGAAGATTGGAAACCCTTCAACACTTTCAAACATCAAAATTTGCTCTTAGAAGTACAGTGGGGTTTTTAAACCATCTAAATATATCCTCTTAATTATTAGTTTAACTGTTACATGCCTCAGAATGTAAAGGCTTAAATCCTCGTGTCTAATTAAAGCCACGTATGGAGAGAAAGACAGCAGATTAGGAGGGAGCAGTCTATCTTTGCAACAACTAGCAGGTTGCCGTTTTATCTATTTTGAAGCAAATGAAGTAGCCTTTTAAAGATGAAGTAGAGGACAACAAGCGCAATATGTTCCAGTCCTACTACTCAGTGGTGAAACTAATTACAGAAGAAAGCAGAACCAGACAAGTAATACAGCACTACATTTGCAACCAAGAAAAATTAATGACAAACATTTACTGTGATCAAACCAATAACTTAAAGTGCACATTACAAATATTTCTTATTCATCTCTAATTCTGGAAGCCCTTCTTTCCTCCTGTTGTGCTAATTGTCTTATATCCCAGGCCTCTGGCCCCCTGCCAGATATTTGCTGTTCTCTGAAAGGCTTCTCTATTCTAGAAGACAAATGCCAGCCCAGCATGAAAATCATTTAGCAGCCAAAGAACTGATGGGTTCCAGTTTTGATTTACTCCACTTGAGAACCGTTGTAGCTCTAAATTCTGTCTGCCATTTTAGCGATAGGTGTTGGGGTTTTTTAACACCACTGATGTTTGGTGGCGGTTGCAATAGAAGAAAATATAGAAAGAATTTTAAGTAGAATATTCAGACATGGAAAGTTGGGGTGTTTTGGTACTTTGAAAATAACCACCACTTTCTGATCAAAGTTTCCAAACCAGGGCTTGCTTGAAAGATTAAAATAAATGAACCCTGACTAAATAAATTAGCTATTGGGATTTTTAGAATGTCATCGGCAAAACTCAGTACAGCACAGGGCTGACTGCAAACCTTGTAACTTTAAGCATGTTATATATCCAATATTTAGCTGAAGTAATTCAGAAAGCAACATGTTCCTGCCCCTTCTCCCTGGTCATATGGATGGAAATTATCTTGCTGGATTTTTGCCTAGTCCAGGACAACAACACAATCAGAATCTGAAACTGTTCTTCAAAAAGTGGTAGAGGAAGAACCAAGATGGACACCTTGCTTACCTTCTCTCTTGAGCTCTGAGTCACAAGCTGGTTTCATTTCAGGAGCTCTTTCCCAAAGTTCATCTTCCTCCTTGGTTCAACCACTTCTCTCAAAGGAAGATGCACAAGGCACCTGGGAACACATCAAGTCACCCAGAGAAGGCATCCTTTCCAACAAAGTACCAGCTGGTCCCATGGAGGCTGCAAGCTTCCATCTTGACACTGACTGAAACAAGGAACTTTGGAACAAAACATTTTCAGGGGAATTTGAAGGTTTAGGGAATTAAACTTCCTTTCTTCAGTGCAGCATAAACTGGACTTCATATTGATAGAGGTATTCATGGAAAAAAAAAAAAAAGAAACAATAATAATGATGAATGCTCTTTTCCTCACTGGTCTGTACCATAGTTTCCACACACACGCACCTTCAACTCAGGGAATGAGCTGAGCTCGAGCTGTAAACATCTGCCTATGTATGTATTTCTAAGCTTCTTTATCTTATTATTTGAGTGTCTATCCTCAACTAAGTGATAATGAACTTCCACTCATTGACTGTATGCCAATGAGGACATCTTCACATCTCCCAGCAAACAGGCAATTGTGCAACATCAGCATTACAAGTCATTATGATGCAGCTACAGTATTTCAGCCCTTTCCTGTACTTTGATCAGCAAAGATTAATTACCCTCAACTGAATTATTAGCAGTGATTAAACCTAACAGAAAATAAATGGGACCACAATTTTACTGGGTTATTATTTTACCTATGTGGTCATTTGCAAGCAATTTCCTTATGCACAGATTTTTCTTAATCATCATTCTCTGAGAGTTTTTTAATCATGTATTAATTAGGGAGAGACAGCTAGTACACAATGCTGTATTGTACATTACATGACATATGCTAATCATGTGCAAAGCCCACACAGAGCTTAATGTATAAAGCTCAAGCTGACTTGGGAAAAACTTTAATTGAAGTCAGGGGAGGTTTGCTTGAGGTGGAGTGTGATCTTTGCACATGCAGCTGTATATGAGCTCTGCATATGATTTGCATATGTCATGTCATCTTGACCCAAGATTTGATCAATTGGTTTACAGGGTCAATTTCCATTAAAACTACAACTTAGAGTGATTTCCTATGAAATCTGAATGTAATAAATATTAAATGAGGAACTTGCTGCAATCACATTACAGCTGGCAGGAACACTAGATACCTCTTCCTTGGAGAGTTCATATGTCGTATACTCACAACTCTCTCCCACATTATTCTATTCACATATTGCATGGGCAGAGGTTGCAGAGGCAGATTCATGAATGTGATCAGGGATTTGTGCACCCTGGGCTGTCCTTTGAGAGTGCTGACAGAGCTGCCAGCCTTACTGTCCTCTGAAAGTAGCTCAGCTCTCAGAGCATGATGAAATACAAGCCCCTAGCTTTCTCTTTTGCTCTTCTATAGAACCAGGTATCATCAGAGGTTTTGTTACCAGATCATCTCCATACTCCCTATTTCTATCAGGCATCTAGGACATACCCACCATTGTAAGGGACAGCAATTTATCATTCATTATATTCTTTTTTTTTTTTTTTGCCTCCAACATACCAATTCTCCAGCAGGAAAACAAAAGAAAACAAAAACCCACAATTTTTTTGCAACACCTTCTTTCACCACCCATATCAGTCCAAGAAGGAAACAAATTTTTCACCTCAGGCTTTTCATTCCCCAGCCAGTAGTTCCTGGAAAGAGAAGGAATTGCTGGAACAAGTATTCTTTCATATAATGACAGTCCACAATCTTGCAGTCTGTGCAAGTCTTGGTCTTGGCTTGAGTCATAAGGTCACACATTAATTAGTCCAATCCCCCCTCTTCAGTCAGAGTTCGTCTTGTTCACAACAACTGGTTGTTCAAATGCTTTTGCTGCCTTATTCTCCAGCAGTTCAGATGGCAGGCTGTAAATACGGTGGTGAGCACCATGGTTTCAACCTACTCTAACATAACTCAAGCCTGGAAGTGCCTGCTTCATCTCTCAGAATACCACTTAATGGTCTCCCGCAGGCCATACCATTACCCGAGAGGCCTCTGAGCTCCTGCAGCGGGGTTGGCTCTAGAGATAGAAATAGCCAGCAAAGATTTTTTTCTCTGAGCAGAAAATCTCTGCTCTAAACCAGAAAACAACTTTCTTTTTATAAGAGTGTAATAAGGTCAATAAGAGGCCTTCCAAGCCAATACTCTTGTCTCCCACAGTGACCAGTAGCAAACACACAGAGAAGAGAGGGGCTTGGGGTTTTTGATTTTAAATGCTTCACTGGCAGAGAAAGTAATTCTCCTCAGTACCTGAACTATTACAAACTTTTTCTTCATGTGTCTGGATCTGGATGTGTAACATGCAGTCAGTAGAAATTACTTAATTTGTTTGACTTCCAGGGCTGCAGAAAGACCTCTACCACTATGATTTCATTAAGTCTTTTGCTTTTCTATTGTTGAGTTCCTTCATCTCCTGAACCAGCTCTTGTTTCTGGGTAGGCATCATGTACAAAATGCATCCAGTCACCCCAGAGCTTGGTGTAAGCTGCTGAATACTACAGTCCAGATGAAAAGTTTTGCCATATAATTTCAATATTTGGGAAACCAGCCCCAGGACTGGCTTTTCTGGCAGTAAAACCTGCACAACAACCTTATAATTTCACAGTACTACAAGAAAGAGCATGTTCTGTGAAACTGCAGGGGATCACAGGTGCCAAAAGGGAACCCCTCCATTTGATGCTATAGTGTGTAAATCATCCCTGTATTTGTTTAAATGCTCAGATAAGCCATTTGTGACTCTGCCAGAGTGATAGATCTGAGATTATACATACGCATATGCACAGACGCGCACACAGACAAGTACACACTGCAGATCAAAAAGGCATCTGGCTGTCAAACGTGAAAAAGAAAACAAAAGGTGTAATTGTCAGCTGTATCCCTTGGACACCTGGAGCCACAGCTAATGCGATCATCTGAAAGCCACCTCCCAGCATCTGCCATGGCTGTGGCTTTTATGTCAGGCAGAAACTTCCTCCAAAAGCAGCTAAAAGCCCACCAATTTTGATTTGATTTCTTCCCCTCTCCTGAGCCTCTTGGGAAAAAGATCTGGGCAGTTCAGATTGGTTTTCCCACTTTTTGGGGTTGTTTCTTTTTCTGCGGCTCAGATGATTTTCAAATTAGTTTGGCCACTGTTCCCCATTTGTTTTATGCATTAGGTGTGCACATCTGCACTTGACAGAGATATGATTTTGTGCAAGAACCTCTTTTTTCCTTAGCAATCCTGCTGAAATACAAAAAACAAATACGTGCTTGTCTTTCTGCTTCCCTGGCTCTGAGAATCAATCCTGTCCTTGCTCCCTCCTCTGCATCATCCCCTCAGCAGATGGTGCTTTGCCTATGCGGACTGGCACGTGCACAGCCCAAGGCCTGCCCTTCCTAGACCATGTCCTTCTGGATCCCTCTGCCCTTCCTCAGCAGCTCTCCATGAGGAACAGCTGCCATCACTGCACCTTGCTGGGTGTCGGAGAAGGAAGACAAGCAGCTGTTTCAGAGGCACTGCCGGCGTCGATGGAGGAAGATGCCAGCAGGCAGTAATGAAGCCACAATGCACACAGTATACTGCCGCTGAGAGCTCGGACGTGCCTCTGATAGTCTGTTGTGCTCTTCCCTTGAACTAGTCCTAAACTCAGGAGCTCTCTGAGCCCACTAATCCTTCTAGATTATGCAGAAATCCCCCTGCTCTTCTGCAGGGCCAGACAAGAAAGAGCTGTATTATGCTTCGCCTAGTTTTTCTCCCTCTTAAATGGGTGGCATCTCCCTGTCTGCAGCTGGCAGGAAGAGTGAACAGCCTGTGAATGTGCAGCAGATCAGTAACAGCATGCGATGGCAGCCACACCTTCCCAGCGCTCACCCCTCCCAGGGGACACAGCTCCTTGGCCCCACCATGCACATGCAATTGCTATTCTCATACTGCTCAAGGGCTGGCAAACTGGTCACTTCTACCAGCCAACGACGGCTCACCAACCAGAACTCGGTGCTGAAATGCACTCATACTTCTCCCTGTAAGGTTAGGGGGTTTTATCCATTCCTCATCTTGTGAGAAAGCCTTAGGAACCTGCATCGTCCATATATGTTGCTGCAATGTCCTTTCACTGTTAAAATTAACCTTTCTCCTTTAACCTCAGGTATTAAATCAGGTGCTAGTAAAGAGATTTTGTGAAGACAATGTAAATTGGTTACATCAGAAATGGGCTATATTCTAACAAGAAAAAACAAATCAGGTTATTTATTTTCAGCATCATTACCCTGAATTCAGAGTTCTGTATCCAAAACTATCTTTTTTGTGTGTTGCATGCTCAGCTTGATTATACTGGCATAGCTCCTTTGAACTGATGGAGCTATGCACAAGCACAGCATATAGGATTCTGGATCTGAAAGAGAATATAATAGAGCAAAACCCTACCTGGCCCTTAAGTGATTGGAAGGAGAAAGGGAGAGCAGGTGCCGAGGGAAATCTCTGAGTGCTATTGCCTCCCAGGCAGAGGGAGCAGGGTGATTTCAAACAGATCTCGAAGCCCCAGTTGGTTTATTTTGCAAGGAGATCCCCATCCCATCTGCAGTGCCAGAACACATACTAGGAACATTTTAACTGGAACTGGCACATAGGCCTTGAAGAAGGCGCTAATTCTCACTAGACATAAGAAGCTACAGCCTCTCTATGCCAGGGTGATAAGAAAGAAAAGACAACTTCATTCCCTAGAGGGTGTTATTATGCCCCAATATTATTATTCCTCAAATTCCATAATATTCAAGATATTATTATTCCTCCAAAGCCTTGTCAGCATGAAGCTGCTTGTAATCCAATCCCAGCAGTCAAAGACAGAGCCACTCTGTGAGGTATTTGGCTTGTCTCTAGAGAGCAGAGGCCCCAGCAGCTGCAGGCTTCATCACATCGAACTGCTGCTCACCCATGGACCAGCACTGGGGTACGGCATAGACACCCAGCATTCTGGACCAACTCAAGCCTTGATGTGTTCAAAACATCCAAGGTTTTAAACCCCCTCTGCTTCCCCCCAGCACCACCCTGAAGGCACACCACTGCCTGTAACAAAGAGTCGGAGCGGTGGAGACGCACGTGATTCCTTGCATGAAAGCCCTGAGTCCCAGTGTTGAGCAGGCAGGGTTAAGCCTGCCTGTGCTATGTGAATGGGAAAGCCCAGGACTTTGCCTATTCTGGTCACTTTTAGCCTTTGATCATTAAGCTGATGAAGATTGTATAAAAAGGCAACAATCTTTGCAGGCACTCTTCACCCCTCCTTGACTCCTGAGCCAGCCTACCCCCCCCAGGGAAAGAAGATGGAGGACTTGAGGGCAGATTTGCCTCTCCTACACATCCAGAGTGACTGCACTGATGTCTGTGGAGTTATTTCAGGTTTGGACTTGTGTAAAAGAGATCAGCTTCTCATTGGAAGATTCTTGCTTCGGGCAACAATTAGTTTTGCTCTCCTAGTGCTTGCATCAGAAACCCCAGATCATTCACACCATTCTTCTCAAGCTTGAGCCAGAATGACACTGTTTGACTGTATATCTTACGCAGCTATTCAGCAGCAGAAAGTGAGACTGCGATGTGATGGGGAAAATCAAGACTATTTCTGAATCTGCTCCAAGCAAAGGAGAAAAAAAAAACAAGCCTACAACCAAGAGCAGAGAGGCAAGGAAAAATTTTGGTGTTCATATCCCAAATAAACACAGTGTCTGTCCTTCAGTGATTCATGACAAGAATAGAAATTAATTTAATACCAAAGCTAAAAATCCTCATATTTTAAAAAAGCACCCTGTCTTAGAAATATTGGCTCTTGCTTATTCAAACTGAACCTATATTCATTCACTAGTATCCTACTAGAAAAGAAGAAAAACAGTATTTTTCTTCTACTTTATTTTCTTCAGGTTCAGTCCAGTGGAAATTTAGCAGCCCAGATTTACTCAGGCGTTTTGAAGTCAGGCTGTGTCTCCTGCTACCTGATCCCACTCATCTGGCATCTGGCACAGTCCTGCTTTTGTTTTCTACGACTTAAACATCAGGCTTTACTGATGTGTGGCCATATTTTGCTCAGCCCTGTGGGTCAAGTGAATTCCATGTCTGTATTGGTTCCCAAGGGGCCAAGAAGGCGGCTGGGTATAAGCTCTCACATAACCTCTTCTTCCCCAGCCAACTTTCCAAACAGCTCTTATTGCTCTTCATGTTCACTGAGGGGCTTTTATTTAACTTGGCAACTGCTGTCACTTTTCATGTCCATTTCCGCTCTCTCCTTTTGATGTGTAAATTATCCCTGGATATTGGCAAACAGGACAATTTGGGTATTGCTGAGGGCCCCTAGCCTGACTTCCCCCACCTCCTGCAATCATACAGGCTTCATTGACTACCGTTCCTCCACCCCCCACTTTTAATTTGTTCAAGTAGCCTGAACATACACAGTCAGTAATTTGACCACGTATAATCAGACCCTGCAGCTTTCTGTATCCTGAGCCTCTGCCCTGGTTCCTTTCTGATTTAATGTACGTACAAATTGGTCATGGTGCCGGAGAGGTCCTGATTCAGTGAAGTATTTCAGCACAAGCCTGTAAGGAAGAAGCAGAGCTCTGTGCTGAGGAGGGACCAGGCTCCCCAAACTACATTGCGGAACTAGGAAAAAGTTTAAGCACAACACTCTTCATGGTCCACGGGATTTGCAGCAGCAGCAGCACTCCAGGTTCAGTCCATGCAGTGTTTAGAAGAAGCCAAGTTTAAGATGTGGATAAGTCCATGTCCTACTCATATGCACAGTGCCTAATTTGGCCAAACCACATGTGCAGGAGTTGGGCCCTCTTGGAGATACCAATCCCACAGCTTCCTCCACATAAAAAGATGTGTTTGCAAGAAAAATAATGGGCAAGTCTGGTCCTGAAGCAACCTCTGACCTACACTTGCCTGAGAGAATGCAGCTGAGCTGCTGCTGCCTTTGCTAAGGATGTTTCCCACCTCAAGTGCCATGATGCTGTAATCTTGGTACAGACACATTGTATGTTAGAACACCTGAGCAAGACTATCCCGTGACATGAGATCTCAACTGTAAGTAAGTCTTGACAGCGCAGGTCCTGCCAGCATTACCATACCCAACTCTTCATCCCGTATACACAGTACAGCTACAGAAACTGGATCTCTGTGATAACCCAGCACAGTGCCACATAGTATCCCCTTTCTATCCACTGCTCTACTGGAAACTTTAGGAAGAAACCACAGAAAACTGCACCTGAACCACCTTGTACCCCGTAAAATAGACAAGGCGGAGCCCAGTCCTTACTTGCCTCCCCAAACACGCTGAGATAAAGTGCAGAGAAACTGGTCAAGGCATCAGTTACTGTCAGCTAATGGGATTATGTTTTGTTTGGGCTGGTTTATACCATACACCAGCAGAGGAGCTCAGGACTCCACACCCAGGTTTTCCCAGACAGAAAACTGCTTAGTTTGCCCTACCACAGGCACAAAGTAATTGTACACAGTTTGAAAAACAGGAGGGGCAGGACTTGGGTGTGAAATGGGGAATATGCAGACATGACTGTATGAATTCAGTGCCCTAACATGTCACCAATGTCCTTACGAACCTTTGTCAAAGTAACCTCTGTACTCTATACTCCAGCTCATTATCTTTGAATTAGGGATTGCACAGAAGTGGTGTAAGAAGAGCATAGTAACTGTGAGCCCAGGCCTGGATGCATGTAAATACTAGGCTAGTTTAATAAATGGCTACCAAAGGAAAGCTTAAATGTGGGACTTTTAAAGGGTTTCTCACAGAGAACGCAGTTACCCGGGTCAGGATACTTAGTCAGCAGTTAGAAGCAAGAAGAGGATGTTAAGGGTGGTTAGCCATGAGAGAGAGGGTCCTATTTCCTCTTCACTGTGCTTGACTGGTTTTCAGGGAAGGGGAACGGCTGTCAGCTGGTTATAGTGGCACATGTTTTTTTCTGTATTTGCATTTCAACTCAAGGGCATTGAGAGCAGCTGGAGAGCAGATATTTTGTCCTGTTTAAATAAATAATGTGTGTGTGGCAGGTTGTCTTTCTCACTATATCCAGCCATTGCTGTAATATCGGCTGTGGGAGACGCTTGTAGCTTCAGACTTGCAAAAATCAGAGGGTTCAGACTGATTCTCTGAAGGTTGACCAACAGGTCCAAAGAAACCTCTTTATGCACAGACTGGTGTGGTTAGAAGCTTTTCAAAGCAGAGGTAAGATCAGCTGCAGGGGTCAGCTTAGCTACAGGGATAAGCTCAGCCCTCAGGAACAGAGCTGTTCTGGTTGTCAGGAGATGACCCTCACCTCCTATAACCCAGAGAAAAGAGCCTCACTAAAAATTGTCTCAGGGACTGCAGTGTACCATCCATCCCACCAAAACAGCTGTGGGTGTAGGAGATGATAAGACAGTTCCTTTAAATACAACATCCCAGAAAAGTGAGGGAACAAAGTGAGTGTAAGGTACTATCATTTTAATAGATTCACAGAAAACACACGCTCAAGCCCTTTAGTTTTTCTAGGCTAAAGCAAGGGCACCAATCTTGTTTGCCTGGGACTGTTAACACCTGAAAAGCCAGGAGTTC
>JANHGB010018703.1:0-10523 GCA_026283785.1 Coracopsis vasa | reverse complement strand
GTAACATGAAGAAGCTTCTCAATGATTATTCCAGTGTCCAAGTGACTCCTGAACAGATGGTAGTGCAGCCACAGCGTACATCAGCTGACACCTTTATTACCCTAATAAGTAACATGAAGAAACACCAACAGGTTTCTATCTTGTTAACACAGTGGGATGTGCAGGCTATAGAGGAACACTGCTAAATGCCAAAGATATCAAACTAGATGGATCCACCAGGAGCGCAGCAAACTGATATGCTTGGTTGCTGTAAGAGCCCTGCTTTTCATTGCGTAGCTACTTGATACTAAAGGCCTGTGCTTTCCTCCTAACAGGTTTACTGATCCACAACATTTCTTTCAATGTACTTCTTTTACTTGAAAGCAGCCTTGATTTTCAACACATAGAAGACACTTTTTCTCTAGTGTAATACCTCTCTTTGGATTGTTTGAAATTTTTTTCTTTATTTTTCTTTGCTTTCACAGGATTATATAGTATATAAAGCTCAACCATGGGCCACAGAAGTTGTGGGAAACAGAGTACTCACTGCTTGAATAGGATCTGTTATTTGAATTACACCAAAACCAAGGATGGTAAGATTTGTGCACGTGCATACATGTATCTCCATTAAGAGCTGCCACTGGCTCAAGGAGTGCTGGCAAGCAGTTGGGAGAGATGGCTCCCAAGGGAGGGTGGAACAACAGTCCTTTGCGTCACTCTGTGTGTGTGGTGCACCTTCACCTCCCTCATGGTGTCCAAGGCTGCAGCTCACCGGGGAGACAAGGGAGAGGTGCACCCCCAGAGGCATGAGCAAGACACCAGACTGAGAGGTCTGCACCCCTCACAGGCACTGCACTCCTCCTTGTGATCACAAAGCCAGGGGAAAGGCTTAGTGTTCTTAGTAGAGCCCTTTAGACTCTGCCACTAATGAGGATTTTCTGTATCAGTTAGGTAATTCAGGGTCTTAGGCTGTTAAAAAATTAACTGGATTAACAGTAGATTCATAGCTGTATATGGCGTGTTCCTTGGAACAAGATCAGGATTTGGGGTATAATGGCTGCCTTTTGGGACTGCACTGAGTGTTACAGTGATCAGTTAGAACTAGCCTATAGCTAGCACAGAGAAAGAGAAATGCTGGAATACTTGTGGTGGGGAAGCTTGGCCCTCAATTCAGCTCTTTTTCTTAACAAAACAACTTCTATCGGTTTGCATTACCTGTTCCTGCAAAGATAGCCCCTGTCGGGTAGCACTGGCTGAAGCACAGCAGCCTCTCAAAACTAATAAAATGTATTTGGCTTGATACATGGTGTTGCCCACTTAAACACACCAAGGTAAAAGGTTTTAGGAGAAGAAAATACAAGCATATTTCTCCAGCCAGTCTCTACAAAAAGCGTGACTAAGGCTACATTCATACTGTCTACATCATGCTTACCTTCTGCCTGAAGGCAATCAGCAATCTATGGGACTATTTTGACATACTGCTTTTTGAGCACTCATGCTTACAGAAATGATGCAACAAGTACAAAATAATATGTAAATTCTGGCAATGTATGTGTCTAAAATGGTCTAGATTCCTATTTTTGTGATTATTTACTGCATTTTTTTCAAGTCCATTCAAATGTAAGAGAGTCAGACATATTCCAGCATGCTGCTGTTTTCTGCTCAGCTAAAAAGCAGGTTCAACGGAGCCTGTGGCAGTGTTTGCTTTCTTCCGTCGCATTGTCAGTATCTCAGATCTGAAGGTGCATCACTGAAGACATCTTTTTTCTGACACTTCAGTCAAAAGGCAGTTTTGTTATTGTTTTTCTTTTTTATTGTTATTAAAATAGAAGCAGGAGCAATGAAAATATACGGAAAAAAAATTCTGTCAACTGTGAAAGCAAGATTTCCCTCACAGGTAAAATCTGCCCCAAAGGAATTCCAACCACTGAAACTGTGTTAAAATTACTGTACTCATCAAGGGGGAATATTTAGTGCTTTTAACAATAAAACTGTATTCCAGAAATAGAGATTTATAGGCATATCCAATTTTATGTTATATATTTTATAAATGAGAAACACCAGCATTGTCACCAGCAGTGATACTGCTGTAGATAAAATTTTTCTTAAAAAGATAAGTATCTATCCAATCCATAAAACTACGATTATAATCAAAAGTACTATTGTGAAGCATAACATGCTACAATGTATGCATCTCATAGGCATAATGCTGACATCTCCCTGACCCTAGATGGCACTGTTAGAGTGAAGTGGCCCTAGGAAGCCTCCTGCATGCTCATGATACGCAAAAAAGCAAAGCATTCTAAAAGAAATTAATAACAACCCTGATATTCTATCTAATTAATAGTACTGAAAAAAAAAAACCCAAACCAGGAATAGTACTAACAGATTTCAGTTCCAATATATTATACAACATCTTCATGACTGCTCCTCCTTAAAAAGTAAAATTTGGGTCTAGATTTAACTTTCATTCATTTATTTGTTTTTACTGAAGCACATGCTACATTTACAAATTGCAACAGCTATGATTTTATTTCTGCTATTGCTAGTATAGTCACACTTCTGGGGCTTGCTGACATAAGTACTTGATTTTCCATAACAGCATACAAGGTCCTTATTTTTGCGGTGTTGCTCAAATGAGAAAACCTCTTCTAAAAGCCCTGCTAGCCCTGCCTTGATATTTATTTGTATGCATTTCTATATATGTATACCATTAGGATGTGTTCCTTTTTTTTAGGAATATAATTAAGAATGTCGATTTTACACCATCAAAGAGTATCCACTGAAATACATTGTGTGTTTTTTTGTCATTATTCCTATTAGAGAAACGTTCTCAGTGTTACAAAATACTCTTTCCTGCAGAATCCAAGTTACTTGCACATGACTGACACATGAAATGGAGACCTGTGTGCTTCTGGAAAGTGACCATTAGGGCATCTCAGATGAGCTGGGAAACTATGTGTAGGTGACTGAATCAGGTCTGTAGGTGGTTAGTAAGTGGCATTGCTCTCTCGGAGTCACTGATCATTTTATTGGGATTTCCAGGGCACAGTTCATTTCCTAAACACTAGCAAGCTATTTGAACATAATAAAAATGTATCCAGATGTCAAGTACTATTCAAGCCTCCAAAGATCTTCACAAGGTTAGAAGGTAGTGTGTGGGCCTTACGGGAGGTCTGAGCAAGAGAGACGACAAGCGTAATAAAAACCAGTCTTTTCTTTCTACCAGCTGCCAAACTGACAAATCTCTCTTTTGGAGACACTGTTAGAAGTCAGATGAAGCATTTGAAGTGGGAGAAAAGTAATGCATCATATAAATAAAAATGAAACTCTCAGCATCTGATAAAAAATGTCTGCAGTACAACACTTCACAGTCACAATTGATTCTGTTAATGGAAAAGGAGAACATACCTAAAGACCTTTAGGCCTTCAGTTGACCACAGAATATAAACGTGGCTTTATTCATGATGGAAAAACCCTGGCATATGCAACATTAATTTTCTCTCCAGAAAAGCATGGTTTTTAATGCAAAAGAAAGGCAGAGAGCAGCTGTAGGATTGTTTAACATTCCCAACTGACTTGCCTACTTCTGAATGTCTGTTCTAAGTGAATATTTAATAGTGCAGCTGGCATTGTTACTGATTGAAGAACTCCACTTATTGCACTGAGCATTTACTTTCCTGGAAAAGTGTCTCACAGCTTCCTACCCAATTTATCCATCATCCTAGCTCAAATTTATTGGGGTTTTTCTCTTTTTGCTTTTTTCTTTAGTTTTCCTTCAGGTCCCTCCCCTTCCCTTTCACCTCCCCTTGTCTTCCCCCTTCTACTATCCTCTAACTCCTCTTTCACTTTTCCCTCTGACTCTCTCCCCCTTCCTTTTCACTCCCTTCCTTTAATTTTTAACACATCTGAATATTTATTTTCCAAATAGCAGAACAAAAAGCATGGAAAACACACTTAAGTAAATTATAACCATTACTCTACAGAAAACTTTCCAATAAGAGAAGAAGCCATGTACAGTGTTTTTGGGACACAGATATAATTATTTGTGTGCAGACAGAACTTCATTTTTAGAACAAAATATGAAGTAATCGCTACGGTAGACACAGGCTGCACTAAAACTTTTTAATTTTTATACATGTGAAAAATTTTACTTAGCACAGAGATAATGGTGATAGAAGTAGTTGTACAGGTTAGATAGGAGACAGCAAAGCCTGGAATTTGAGAAAAAAAAATTGCTTTCACAAAAAGGTTACTTTTCAAAAGGCATAAAAGAAACATATTTGTTGAATTTGTTTCAGAATATTTCTGCTTATATGCTTAGTTAGTAGTGCATCATACTCTACTCGTTCTGCTGTGTTTACATACATAACAGTTCCAGAATGCTGCTTTCTTTTTAGCAGTTATCCTTTAATTTCAGATAGAGGTTATCTCAATTTAAACAGTTTTTATAGATCAATATTACTGTCTTATCACCAGTTTCAGAAATATGTCTTATATTCTTGCAAATATCATGTATTAATTCTCATGTGGGTTGTTTTTGTGTTTTGGGGTTGGTTTGTTGTTTGTTTTTTTTTGTTTTGTTTTGTTTTTTTTTATTAAATGGAGTATGCTTAGTAAGTTATACCCTCACCATATTTCCTGTATTTTAGAAGTCTCTGTTTCATGCTATGCCTTAAGTTATTGTTCCTTTAATTTACGTATAAAAATAACATAAGTACCTAAATACATCTTGTTGCTAAATTCTTATTGTTGCTTAAGATGATTTAGAAGCAATTTTAAGAAAACTTTTTTGTTAAATATTTGGTAGTTCAAGACATTCCTTTTGCATAATATATTGCTTTAGTACAGTACATTTTACTTCAATAGTATTTAATATATTATAATAATAAATTAAACAAGTGCATATGGAATATATTTCAATTTTAACATTGAATGCATAAAAAAATTTACAAAAATTAGCAAAGGTATTGTATTTAAATATGAAACAGGCAAACATTTGTACTATAAAAAAAGGGTAACAAAAGCATTCTCCTCCCAAGAGAAAATAGCAAAAATACTTTTATGTTATCACCTACATTTCAAACATGATTGCTAAAAGAGCAGAGTCTCCACAGGGGACTTGAGTTATCTCCTGCAAAATTTGCTGTGCCTAGCTTCTGTATTGTATTTTGTTCTGTGCAATAGTACAATAACAGGCACAATAGGTCTTTGATTTTATGAGTGTTCCCAGGAGCTACCTTTCAAGTCGTCTTAATGATTATTAAAACTTTTCAACCTTAATGTAAAAAAGATACATTTACCGACAGTCTACCCATCAACACAGATAATAGTTGTCTTTTGTGTATTGGAGTCATAGGATGTAAAAAGCAAGATCAATTGCTATTTTGCTATGAATTATTTTAAGCAGGTCTTGCCTTTCTAAGCCCTGCTGGCTGTACTTTTCGTTTGTACAAGAACAGTTTCATTTCAGTAGTAGAGGTTTATTTAGTGCAAATTCAGAATCTGAATGATGGTTAGAATCTACCAATTAATCAGAATGGAAATATAAAAAAAAAAAAATCAATGTGTGTAAACTTCTCTCATAGATACCTTTTCTCTTTATTTAGTTTGTTGGCTGCTTTGTTTGTGTGTGTGTGTATGTGTATATGGGGGTATTTTCTGTGTGCACTTTATGAATCATCTTAATTGGAGAATTAATTCTAGTACCTGTGGAGAAGAAAAATACGACTTCCTTTATGACAGAAGTGTAATATCAGTTATGACTTTTCTCTAAACTACACAGCTATGTGCTTTTGAATTTAGAATTCTAATCTAAAATCCATTTGTTACATTACTAGACCTATGCTTCAATTGGTATAACAATACCAAATTCTTCACTTTCTCTGAGGCAAAAGATTCCAGTGACAAAACTGTATTTTTCTTCAGGATGAGACTAGAATGCAAACAATTTAAGCTCCATATTTTCTTGTATCACTGTTTTGTTTTCTTTTATTTTTCCTTTTGGCCATGTTTGTGGGTGTAATTTCTGTAGTCACATTGAAAAAACAACAGTGTAACAAAATAAATCTTTTTCTTTTTCTTTTGTATATGTAGAAGGAATTTCCATTGCACTTTGGGAAGTTATTTCATATAATAGTTTAACACTAGAAAGTAGAACAATAAAATATAGGAATCATAGTTTGCTTTTCATTAGCTAATAAACTCAGTAGATGAGAACTCTCCACTGCAATCATTTTAAAACTATTTTATTTTGCAACTGTCTGCTTCCAGCCTATCAGCCTTCATGTCTGAGCCCTTTTCAGAGAGTACGCTGTAATGTCATTTAAGATAGAATATTTTAAAATAAATAGGCAACATTTTTTTGTTTGTTTTTGTTTTTCTTTCTTGCATGGTAAACCTCTGTGAAATTCCTCAAAGTTTGACTGACTATCCAACCCATTTCTTAGTGAAATACCCTGATGCCTGGATTTTTGGCCCATAGAAAAGCAGTGAATATAGCTAAGATAGAAAAATACTGGTACATAGAAGAATACAAAAGTGTCCCATGGTCACAAAACCTTTTCTTTTTTGCAGATTTAGATGAAAGTTGCATTTCCCTTCTTTTCAATTTCAGTAATTGGATAGTTGTCCTGGTTTCAGCTGTAGTAGTTAATTTTCTTCCTAGTGGCTGATGCAGTGCTGTGTTTAGGCTTTAGTCTGAGAATAATTCTGATAACACACCAACGGTTTAGTTGTTGCTAAGTAGCACTTACTCTGATCAAGGACTTTACAGTCTTTTATGCTCTGTCAGTGAGGAGGGGCACAAAAAGCTGGGAGGGAGCAGAGACAGGGCACCTGACCCAAACTAGCCCAAGGGGTATTCCATACCACAGCACATCATGCCCAGTATATAAACTGGGGGGAGTTACCCTGAAGGTTCTGATTGCTGTTTGAGTCAGGCTGGATATCAGTAAGATGGTGGTAAGCAATTGTATTGTGCATCACTTGTGTTTTCTGAGCTTTCATTCCTTCTCTTGTTGTTTCCTATTATAACATTATAATTATATATTGTTATTGTTGATATTTTTTCTATTATCACTGTATTTTTAGTAACTAAATTTAACTTTAGTAACTTTAATGACTGAAACTATTTTTTTAGTTATTAAACTGTTCTTATCTCAGCCTGCAGTGTTTACATTCTTTTGATTCTTCTCCCCATCCTGCCTGTACGGGGAGAGGGGGATGAGTGAGCAGCTGTGTGGTGCTGAATTACCGGCTGCGTGTGAACCACGACAGTACTTTAAATATGATCATTATACTTATTTAAAAGAGTTATCTCATATAAATACATTTAAATCATGACTTTTGAAGATCTCTTTAAATCATGACTTTTGAAGATCCCTTTCAAACCAAACTATTCTGTGCTTCCATGATTCTGTGATTCTGCAAAGCAGCCTTATGCACCTCTTCTGTATTTCTTATCTGACCGAGAACATTGCCTTATGCTCTAATGTCTAAGTGTGATATTTTTGAGTACTGGCTACATTTACATTTTAGTGATATCTAATAAAGACCCACATATATCCAACTCTTTTGTCAGATTCTAAATTATGGACAATGAGGGCCTCAGAATTTTAAGCTTTTGTCTTCAGATGATGATTCATTATATAATAACATAGGCATCTAAGTTAATTGAAATAAATCACTATTTTGGGGCCTTCCATCTGAGTGCTCTCCCAGTGCTCGTGTGACAGTGAGTCCGAGTCTTCTCCTGCTCACTCTCCTGCAGACCTGGTCCCCAGTGACTGGGCCTGCTCAGCACTTGAGACAGGCACATGGAGCAATGTTACATTGCATCACTGGAATTTTTCTTTTCATCCTCACTTCCTAACTTCAGATCTGATAAGCCTGAAAATGCTCATTCTACAAGGTTAGATTCAAAGTTGGTTCAAGGTCAGGCTGGATGGGGATTTGAGCAACCTGGTCTAGTGGAAGATGTTCCTGCCCATGGCTTAGGGACTGGAACTAGGTGACCTTTTAGGTCCCTTCCATCCCAAACCAGTCTGTGATTTTATGATTTCTCTCTTTTGACTATGCAGTCAGGAATTAATAGCTCACACTTAAATTCCGCCTTTAAGATATCTCAAATTATGTGAGATGATTCTACTCTAAAACAGCTGTCAGACTCACAGAAGTAGGAATAAACTACCCTGTACTGAATTTCTGGTTGTTGTGAATAGATTGTTGGTATTTATGATCACACAAATAGATCTATGTAAGTGTGTATCTGGAGTGGGGTACTACTGAAGCGTAGCGATAAGCAACCTGGCTGTTATCAGTTCTTATGACTTAGTGTTCTCCACACTGACCAGAACATGCTAAAATTGTGAGCCATAGCCCTTCAATATATACTGAAATTCATTCCTACATTACAACTTATTTTTCAAGACTAATTTCTTTTATAATAGAATTTATTTTTCTGTAGCAAAAATTCCTTGAGCAGATGGCAGTTTTGAGATTACTGCATCAGAAAAAGGTTTCCTGATAAAATGATGGGTCAAAAATAATTTCTTCTTTGTCACATTAGTTCTGAAAACTGGAGAAAGCCATAAAACTCGAGAGATTTTATAATTTTAAAAGATGAATCTATGTTTTAAAAATTTAGTTTTTATGTACCTGGAGAAGAAAAAACAGAAGTCATAGTTTTCCTCATTTAAAAGGTTTGTAAAAGTTTCAAAAAGGAAGAAAATAATACTTTTGTTGAAAAAAAACCCCAGTCAATTGCTGAGGAAAATTCAATCTCTACTAATTGCTGGAAAAATATGATCAGTACTAATTGCTGGAATCTGATGGTGGTTTTTTTTTTTTTTTTAGGCCTAGTTCTAGACAACAAGATGTTGTCAGAGACAGTCAACTAAGATGAAGATTGTAATTGGTGAAGATAAATAGGCACCTCCAGGAGGCAATCACATCATCCTAATCCTGAACTCTACATTTGATCAGATGACTCAATATTAGAGGTGCATCCTTTGACCATAAATAAAGATATGGATGAATATCTTGGATTTAGGGATTTAGGTACCTAACTATGGGACATTTCAAATCAGGTAAACTCATAATGTCCTTAGACTAATGTCATATGTGAAGTTTAGATTCTTAAAACATCAAAAGTAAGTATAAACTTAAAGGGTTAGCTAGTAAAACTCTTCTGTTTGTATAGTACTTGAAACAGGTTGAGTTTACTTAAGGAATGTTTAAGTGCTTACTGTCTTCTCAAAATTTAAGGTAAGTCACTTAATCATCCTACCAAGTGAAAAAAGAATATCTTGCTTTGAGCAGACAAAATTTTACATGTCATGCATACATATTTTTATTCATACGTATATCTTGATTTCCAATAGTACTTGGTGCTATATAGCTCAATAGCTAGTGGGGGAAAGAAATTCATTTGCACCAAAAAAGTCAAGTCTTTGTTCTGCTCTGGATGCTTTGTACAGAACAACACTGTAAATGGCCAGTAGAGTGTATTCCCTGAACACTTGGAATGCAGATACAATAATTTGTGTATTCCTCTCCACATACTCTTAAACCTCAGATACAGTGGAATGAAGTTTCAAAGAAACTTATTTAGCAAATCCATATTTTTCAAATACCAGAATGACAAATGTGCATAACAGCATTAATGAGATCCTTTTATAATGTGTTTAAGTTAGATTAGGAACCTGAAACCTCTATGATCCTGATCTTATATTTGGAAACCATTGTAGCATATATCATCCATCTGTCTTTGTCTCCCTCCCTGTAATTGTGGACTAAATAGAATTAACCAGAAAATTAGGAAAGAAAATTTGTACTGGGCACACATTGGTATGCTGTGTTTCATTCTGTTTATTGAAATATTGTCTGCTTCTTTTCAGTATTCTTCTGACATTTCAGAAATAATATTTACTACTAAAACAAGCAAAAGAACTAACTAAATATAGCATTGTTGAATTTAAAGTGTTTACATGAAAATCTTCTAATTGCTTAAATAATAATCACATATTTTAAACATCGGCATTTACTGTTTTCCAAATCAAGATTATCTATGACATTTAAAAATTTATTAAAAAACTTAATGCTAAAATTATTGAAACAATTCTGATTCCATTGTATTTTAATAGGTATGCTTTCTATATCTGGTGGGTTTTTTTTGTTGCTAAGAATATTGATATGAACTTTTCAGTTATATTTTTTTCTGTCAAGAAAATTGCCTGCTTAAAGTTACTATAAGAATGTTTCTTTTTAGTTATTTTCCAGACTTTTTTTTTTTCTTTTAAGAAAATTGGCTGCTTAAAGTTATTATAAATATTTATGCTGTTGAGGTGCAATTCCAAATCTGTAGACAAGTTCTGTCATTGAAGCAACTAGGATAGAAATGTATCAGTGTCCTTATAATGGCTGAGATAGAGTTAATTTTCTTACTAGTAGGTGGTATAGTGCAGTGTTTTGGGTTTAGGATGAGAATAATGTTGGTAATACACTGACAATTCAGTTGTTGCTAAGCAGTGCTTACACTAAGT
>JANHGB010018699.1:0-40752 GCA_026283785.1 Coracopsis vasa | reverse complement strand
TCTCATGCTCTGCCAGGGAGGAGGGAAAGCCGGGAGGAAGCAGAGACAGGACACCTGACCCAAACTAACCAAAGAGGTATTCCATACCGCAGCACGTCATGCCCAGTATATACACTGGGAGCGGTTGCCTGGAAGGGATAGATCACTGCTCGGGTCGGGCTGGGTATCAGTCGGTGGGTGATGAGTGGTTGTATTCGCTTCCTTTGTTATTTCCCTTATCATTATTATTATTGGTGGTAACAGTAGTGATTTGTGTTGTACCTTAGTTACTGGACTGTTCTTATCTCAACCCGTGGGAGTTACATTCTTTCGATTCTCATCCCCATCCCTCTGGGAGCAGGGGGAGGAAAGGGGGGGAGTGAGCGAGCGGCTGTGTGGTTCTGGGTTGCCGGCTGGGCTTAAACCATGACAGTAGCTAGACTCACAGCTCTTTTTGTCTCCTGAAGCAGTGATTCTGCCATAGTGTTTCATGGAGAAGCACTTACATCATTACCTTTGGTCAGTTTTTATCTGAGCTTTCCAGGTTTCTTGGTTGTGCCACTTCTGTAGGCAGTCTATAAAATATTCCCTCTTAGGAGTGGTTTGCATGATACAGCTCTTTCACAGATTGTTCTTGAAGGCATTCCCAATAGCAGAATCACCCTGTAATTGTCACTGAAGCTGCTGATACTCCAGAGGATGGTTTATAGAAAATTTATCCTATTTGTCTTCCAAAGTGTTACGACTTGTCCTCATTATATGTTAACATCACATATATTACAGTTTGCTAGAAGTGGTTGTTAAACACTGGTTGAAAGTCAGGCACATAGGCTTCGTATTCACTGCCACAAAACAGTAAATACTTGTGACTTTCTTCAGAAATTAATGGCTGTCTTGCTGAAGAAAGCTGTGGGGAGGTTTTTGTGTAATATATAAGCATAGAGAACACCTGGGAGACTTGACTGGCTGTGCCTGGCTGAGGAAGAATGATGCTGGAGTACTGTGGATGTTCATGCTATGGCTTCGTGCTCTGTCACACCATGAGGGTAGAAGTGATCAAGTTCATGATAGCCGGGGGAATCTCTGCAGTATGCTTCTCTGTGCAGCATGAGCACATCATCAGGGAAGCCAAGTGAAAGTGATCTGTGGGCAAGTGCCAGCCCGTGATCCCCCACCTGTGAGAACAAAGAAACAGTGGTAATTTCCTGGTGTTTCCTTTCCAAACAAGGAAGAATGGGGACAGGTAGCATTTTTAGGCAATGAAGAGCTAAAGAATTTAGGCTGAGAAAAGAGATGTTTATACAGATTAAAACAATTTCCTGATCCCTGCCAAATGGCAGCATTTTTCAGGTAACCTGAGTGACCAGATAGGATCCTAATTTCATGTCTTTTGAAGCAGTAACCCAATCTGAAATCTTTGTGTTGCATTAGTGAGTTCTTAAGCCACACAACTCTACTCCAGGAACAAGTATTTTATGAGATAGCTGAGAAGAAGTATCGGGATCCTTGAGGGACCACTAAATACAAAGCATGTAAGTTGTGGCATTAACTCAGGCAGTTAATCCAAAGAGTTATTAATTAAATGTCCAAGTGATGTACTGGCTATAAAAGAGAACTCAGGCAGGATTTATGAATTTTAGGGCAAAAATGAAATCAAGAAGGAGAAAATGGAGAGATATAAATTCTTCTTTCCTGGCAAAAAACCCCACATTAAGTTAGATCTGTAAACAAGTGTGCATGAAGGCATCAGTTCTTCTAACAGATAAATGACTAAATGTGTGCTGTTCTGCCTTGATACTGTAGGAAAAAAAGAATAACTTCACAAATGTATTTCAGGACCATGGGAAAGTAGAGACTTGACTTTAAACTAGCTTTCCAGGATAAATGTTGCCTAGAATCACAGAATGCTTTGAGTTGGAAAGGACCTTAAGATCATCTAGTTCCAACCTCCCTGCCATGGACAGGGGCACCTCCCACTAGACCAGGTGAATCTGTGATCCTTGTAGATGTAGGAAGGACATCTTCCCTCTCATACCAGAAGAAGGTGCTTGGATTGTATTAGTGTTGTTCCACTGAAAAAGCATCAGCTTGAAGGGCCTGCCAGCTGCCTAAACCACATTTAATCTTTGGAATAGCTGTGCAAATCTAGTGAGCGTGCCTTGCTATAATTCAATCCTGTCAACACTGCTCAGAAATGAGTGACCTTTTCAGCCACTTTGCATAAGGAGTGAAGAATCATATTGGGGCATGCTGAAAACTGCTGAGTTACAGGGAACAAATCCGACATGGTGGTGTCTCTTTTCCCACAAGACTTCAGTCTCCTCACGTGAATTCTGCACCATCAGGGTTTGAAGGATGGCAAATCAGACTAAGGCAGTAGAGCTGGGAAACTACATTCCACAGACCTTTTCAGGAAAGATCAGGCAGGGTCAGAGTAATACAGAAACATGCTTTCTTGGGTAGCATTAGCCCATCTTCTTCATTACTTGTGCAACACAAGTATGTCTTCCTCCGTTTTCCACAGTAAGTGACAGTTCTATTCACCTCCTAATGACTGGCACAAGGTGTGATGCTGACCCACTTCTATGTCTAATGTGAATCAGTTGTAGAATCATTGTTGCTAAAGTATTCAACCAAGAAACATTGAAACCTTTAGGTGGGTTGCTGCGATAATAAATATTAATATGGACAAAGCTGCTGCATAAGTTTCTGAATTGTTTTGGTAGCGAGATCAATGCTAATGCGAAGTAAAGGCTAAGCCCACAAATGAGAAGTTACTGTCTCCTGATCTATCTGTAGGAAGAAGTTAGGTACATCTGACAATGTAATGGAATCTCCATTGGGAAATTCAAGCACCTCACAATCCTTTACCTAGTATTTACAAGGTAAGACTGAAACAGGGAAATTTGGAGTAGATCTGCTCTCCATAATTTAAAAAATGATGTTGAAAACCTGGAGAAGGTGAGAGGAATCATTTGAGGTAGAGAAATAATTAAAAAACTCTATGCAAAAAACTCACAGCATAGAAGATTTTAAATAGTTAAATCTCTATTTCGCAAAGAGATTGAGGTCACTAATGTAAACCTAATGAAAGAAAAATACTGCATATATATAAGCCAAATGATCTTGTACAAAAAAGGAGAACAAGATCCAAGAGCTGCATTGCTGACAGCAAAGAAATTATAGTCATAGAGCACCTTTTTCTAAGAGACAATGAAAAAACATTGATGTTGACTATCAATGAGTGCAGTAGATGGCTCTTCTTGATTTCTGCAAGGAATAAAGTCTTTCTGGAAGGTACACTTTGTCACGCACAAGCTTGTCCTGCGTGCGAGTGGCTGAGTTAAGTGTAAAAGTCTGGGATATTCCAGAAGCCAAAACACATGGTCAGATAGTCCTTTCTGACATTAAATTTAGCGTATAATCTGAGATGAACCTATCAAGCACTCTTTATGAGCTCTGGATTAATGACACTGATGTGCAATGGTGTGTGGCAATGCAGAGCTTATACTAGGAAAGGTCAGATCCATTTGCAGCACCTGATTACAAACTTCATTATGTGTGTCAGCTTTAAGTTTTACCTAATCAGAGCGGTTATCCCTTTTTCCTTACTCCCTGTTGTACTTATTCCTATGCAAAGAAGATCAAGATGCTTTCATCGTAACCGAAGGGAGCCTTCAAAGAACAGACTGCTTGTGGGCACCATAGTCAGTATTTTTAGAAAGAAAAGCTGAGAATGTTTAAATATGATGCTGCAACGTGTAGACAATGGATAAACTTCCAGGCAAATAAGAGCAGATGAGGTTGTGCATTAAGCAGTTGTATACAGCTCTCAATTCTAGTTCATGTTTTCACAAAATCATTGAGATACTGGTTGTAAGGGACCTCTGAAGGTCTCGAATCCATCCTCAAGCTGAAGGCAGGACTATTGCCAGCATCAGACAAAACAATGGCTAGTCTGATTTACACTTCATCTCTAAGGTTGAAGACTCCATCACCCCTCTGTATGGGAGAGATATATTGTTCCACGACTATATTATTCTCCTGCTTAAGAAGTTTCCTAAGGGGCCAATCTGACCCTCCCAAGGTGCAACTTCTGGTCATTGCTGTATTGAACCTCAGTATACTTCAGGTTCCTTTTCTGACTTAGGGTATTTTTTAATTAAATTACTCTTGCTTTCTTCACCAGTGGCGATCACCGTGTATCTTGTTCTTTGCAGTATTTCTGGTGATGTTGCAACCTTCTAGCATTACATCGTTCTAGACTTGAAATACTGGCTGTTCTGCCCATGCCATGTGACAAAATTGCACCTGCTCAAGTGTGTGTTGATGAGAGGAATTGAGTCCTTCTCAGCATCCCACTTTTGATTTTTGTGTTCAGGTAAATAGAGTGTTTTGTTTGTTTGGTGGAGGTTTTTGTCTAGGGCTTCTACACTGGCACACACTGAAAATTTTGGTTTTGAAAAGGTGGAGACGGGAGCAGCATATCAATGGTAAAATGACTTGTGCTGAAGACTGTAGTAACTGAAACCATGGAGAAATCTCATAGCCTGAGTGACACCATGATTCAGAGTTAGAATTGAAGGAAGAATATTTTCTGTGATTAAAGTTATTTTAGATTCTTTAAGAAATTAATTTCTTGTACCACAACACATTGTTTAAGGTGAAAATTAGAGACATTATTTTGTTGGACTGTTTTGCTGGGAGGTGTGTGTGGTGTGACATGGCCGAAAAGCCCATCTCCAGCTCTGCTTACGAGAATTTGGCATAGGATCTTTCAGTGGGCAATAGTTAACCCAGTTAATTCACCCACAGTTAATTTATGTAATTCTTAGGAAGATTAGACAGGTGGACAAATATTGGGAAAAAGAAAAAATAAACATGTTTGAAATTTGAAACATGTGTCCTGACTTGCACTCATCTTTGTGCTTGTCATCCACAAACATCTTGGCAAGCAATTTACTATCAGGAGTGTTTGCCGAAAGAACAATCTCTAGCTCTGTGCTGCAGAACAGTCAAGGAAACTATGTTTACAATTAGGCGTATTAGAAAACATGGTTCTGTTCATTAAGTCAGTGGCATCAATAGAAGGTAGTAGGTCCAAAAGAGGAAACCCTGCACATTTAATCAATAGGAAGGGAAATAAGACACATTGTGTAGTGTGCTTTGGAAGACAGCAAAGTGCTGGGCCACAAGGAGAGAGTCTGTCACAGGCAACTCAAATAAGAAATGAATTCATGAAGATTATAACCTGTTCATTCTAAGCAGGAAAAAAAGTAGAGAGCTACTAATTATTCCCATTCAAATCAGAATGCAGATAGGTGTGCACCCATCCCACTTTGCTGAGCAATTTCCATGTGTTTGTGAATGTAAATTTAATTGGAAGTCTGTACCTCTTGAAAAAGCCTAGAAATCAGACATCCACCAGGTAGGCTTCGCTAAAGAAGAGCTGTAGTGGCAAAGCGTATTACTCAGATCTTTCCACTTTGAGCACAAGAAAGTTTCTCCTTTGCTCATTTGGCAGTGGTCCTGGTTCAATCCTGGCCTGGGGTGGCTTGAGGGATGCATGCACAGAGGAAATGGTGGGAATTGGCTAATTCTGTTTCAGTGCCTGGTCTGTTTCTAGCACACATGGCACAAGCACCTGTGTAAAGCAAAAGTGAATTGCACCAAGAATTCTGTGGCCTCAAGACAAACTTCCACAGAACACTCTGCTCCCCTCAGCCTCCCAGACAAGTCTGCAGGCATAAACTGTGCCTTTGTGCAGACCCTGCCATCAGGCATGTTTGCCAATGCTCTGTTGTAGCTGCTTGAGGAGAGAGAGAGAGTTTGCTGGGGAAGCTCCTTGATAAAAGCCTCGAGCAGACTAATTCTTACAGAGACAGGGAAGTTGCAGGCAAAACAGGCTTGACTTGGGGAATTTTTACTTGATGTGTTTTCAAACAACATAAATTTCTGATGACTGATCAGGTATTGACAAAAAAAAAAAAAGAAAGACACAAATACCTTTTTGTCCTCTGTCCCCTGACTCATCTTAAAATCAAATACATCATCCCCTCTTCCAAGCCTCAACTTCCCTGACTTTCACCCCATCATACAGTTAGCCTGTCCTAATTTCTCTGATGGCATAAGAGCTTCAAGTCATGTGTGGAACTGTTTCTTGCTGCTGTTTCTTTGCTTATTCATTTTCTCTGTCACCATTTTCTTCTTTAGTTTTTTTCTCTACTGCTCTTTGCTTCTAACTTGTTTTCATGGAGCTGTTTCTTAGTGTCCGTACTATGGCGTGGATTACTTATGGCTGCAGTCCCTTGGGATGTCCCTGCACTGGTATGTTTCTCCCATGGACATAGTCCTTTGGGAGTGTCCCTGTCTGGGTGTGGGTCACCTATAGCTGCAGTCCATTGGGGATGTTTGTACAAAGGTGTGGGTCCTCCAGGACTGTAGTCCCACAGGGCGCACTTACCTCCTTTCCCATGGGGACCTCCCCGCATGCATCCACTTCCAACCTCCAACAGCACCCATTTTGGGTTGTGCCAGAGAAGAGCAAATTGACTTTTAGATCTCTCTAGCTGTGGAGGTGCTCTGGGACTGCCTTCTGGTGCCCTTTGTTGTATTCCATGTATTGAGTTATTTTTTCTTTTTATATAGTTTTTAGCAGTGAGATATGAGATTTGCAAATCTTGGGAGACCTGACAACAGACATTATTCACTTCAACAAATGACATAAAAGAATGCATTTGATAGAAATACCTGCATAATGTTTTACCGAAAATGCTTATGAAAGGCACATAACTTCTATTACTGCAATAAACTGTTTAAGTAACTCTAAAATATGTTCAGTTGGTACTTGGAGTTGGGGTGTGTGAGGTAACATGCAGATTTTAAAATCAGCACTTTATCAGACATTAGAGAAGATATCATGTGCTGACAGCAGGCATTTCCAGAGGACTGGAAGGTCATGTCAGATAGTGGTACACCAGGTGATGGTAACACTGCTGCCTCTCCTGGCGAAATGGCCCAAAAGTAATATCTGACTTGCAGTTTTGTGTAATATACATCTATAGCAGAGTGTACATTCCCTGCTCTCAAAGAACTGGAGAAATAGGATCATCTGAAGAACAAATGGGATATTTGCAACACTTTCGTAAGAGCTGACTTTCCACAAGCAAATCTCTGATGTTTAGCATTCGTTTTGCTTCTACTAGGGAGCTTGTGAGAGCAACAAGAAACTGCCAAGGGTTTTGTCATGATAAACTGCTTATTTGATCTTTGCCTTGGTGTTAAGCCAAGCCTTGGTGTTCTATCTTCCCTCTGCCTGCTGTTCAAACATACGCTATTTTCTGCAACTTTCATAAAAAAGTGTAAAAGGAGACAGTGAAATAAGAGATAAGTAATGTGCAGGGACATCTTTCTTCGGAAGTGCAAACAGTGTATGGAATATGGTGACCTTGAAAATGGATTTAGGCCAGTTCAGTGAGTGTGTGGCTGAGCTGCAAGGGGGAGGCTGTGGGTAGTGGGAAGTGACAAGAAGCCCTAGAGCAGGGATGGGGTGAGCAGGACTGGCAATGGTGAGGCTGAGTTGCTGGAGGAGGAGTCCTCAGGATAAGCTGTTGCTCTCTGGAGGCATGTCTGAAGCATTCATTCAGCCTGAGTTTTCATCTGGCCCAGAGGTACTCATTTAATACCTCTCACAGACACTGCTGCTTTGTTTCAAAGGTACTAACTGCTCAGAAGCTCCCATAAGACCAGGTTATACATTTGAATCCTCAGGCCACATTTATTATTAAAACTCATATATCCTGAGTAGAAATGGTCCTTTCGTGCTGAATGTCTGCTGTATCCTACTGATTCTGCTCAAAATATGAGACACTTATTTAAAAAGCTAAGTGCTAAGGCTGAGCTATGTGCTACCCTCTGTGACAACATTTCTGCTTTTATGTTTTTTGCTATAATATTTGTGACACCCAAGCAGTCATATAACAAAATAAGCATCATCCAAAAAGCTGATCATGTTTCTGGAGTAGATGGTCCATATATAGCTTAGAGGTAATGTATCAGGTCTCTATCCTTTAAAAGACTCTCAGGAGGTCTGGAGATGTTATACATATCTATGAAACTGGTAGGCATGAACCTCAGCTAGAACTACTATTAATAAATCCAGGGTTACTGATAATAACTATGCCATGTGTGTCCTGAACACAAATTCACTGTTAGCTATCTTTCTTACAAATAAAAAAAGGATTTGCCTGCACCGCAAAACTAGTTGAGTTATTGGCTGGCCTGGTATAAACTCCACTGTGGTTAAGAGTTACATGAAATGGCCAAACTTAAATTAGCAGAGAAATGGAAAGCTAAGAGAGAAACTGGCCACCTTCTGAACTTGAGGAACATAAAAATTCAGAAAGGCATAAAGAGATGGAACCATATGGAAAACAGCACTTTCTACTTCTGAAACCTCCTTGGGTGATGCGCCAGACTCCTCTTCAGTTGTGCTTCCTTCTCCATTGTGAAGGTAGCTGCTCCAAGGATCCCCTGGGATTTCTCTAGAGACCTGTCTGAGAGATATTTCTGCAGAAAAGTTCATCGCTGATGGGAGGCTTAGTAATACTATGCTAAGATCCAACCAGGTGATTTGAAAGCCTCCTTGCACTGAATTACATCCTTATACCATTCTCTGCTAATGCAGTAGGCTAAACACAGCACTGTATGTCGTGCCCTATAAATCAAGCAGCTGGATATCCAGTTTTCATAGAGTAATAATTGCTGAGGCTAATAAATCTCATAACTTAAAATGGCTTTGGAAGAGTCCTGCCTTTTCTCTCCCAGACTTTTTTTTCCTACCTATCTGCTCTGACCAGCATAAACAAACCCCTTCTCTGTTTTGTACTTACATAGTCAGTTGCTCAGAGATACTTATCCTGGTCCCTTCTGCATGCAGGCTGCTGCTCAGCTGGGACATCGTCATGACTGGGAAGACTTGCAGTGGACTTCTGAGGAAGCTGCTGCAAAGTGTATGAAGGGAGGCTAAAGTCAGTTTTTAAGATTAAGATCAATGTTTTCTCAACATTTCAAAACAAGAATACTTATTAAAAGAATGCTTGTCTAGGCTGGTTTCTGGGAACAGGATGTGATGCTTTTCCCCTTATCTTCCTGGATTTTCCTGCATAGACCGTGTCTCTGTCTTCAGTCAAAAGAAAATGGCAGGTTGTTTAACATGCATCTGAAAAGTGCAACACTCATCTGTGATTCAAATTGGATAATAGCCCATAATACTCAGGGTTACAGGGAGGTCAGAAGGAGAGCTGTTGTTCAAAAAGGGGAGGTTTAATGTAATTTTTAACCATTATGTTCACTGAAAGACGATGATCTTGCTAGTCGACAGGACAAACGATTAAAGACCTCCTGAATCGTCACTCTGTTATAGAGGAGTTGAACTTTATCTGACCTTTCCAACAGGAGCTAAAGTCAGTCAGATTTGCTGACTACATGCTCCTTTTTGCAGCTGTCATTGAGAAAAAGCAGAAAAAGTATGATCTCAATGTGGGTAGAATGCAGAATTTGACTGCTTCAAAACAGGATTTTATATTTCTCCTTAGAAAAGCAAATTGATACTACCAAATAAAAGGAAAACAAAGGCTCTTCATGCTACCTAGAGTGTTACAAATAAAATATCAAGCATATATTTAAAGGAAACTAACATTCAGAAACCACAAGGGTTGATACTTCCTAGAATATCTGCCGCTGAAATGTGAATCAGCTCTTTAAGGTATCACAGAATCATAGAATCATAAAATGGTTTGTTTTGGAAGGGACCTTAAAGCTCACCCAGTTCCAAACCCCCTGCCATGGGCAGGGACACCTTCCACCAGATCAGGTTGCTCAAAGCCCAGTTCAACCTGGCCTTGAACACTTCCAGGGATGGGGCAGCCACAGCTTCTCTGGGCAACCTGTGCCACTACCTCACCACCCTCATAGGGAAGAATTTCATCTGAATATCTAATCTAAATCTCAGTTACATTGGCATAACCAAGGAGACTGTGATGGATGGAATGGGTGTAAGGGAAACATGGCAGCAAGCCATGCTATTTTACCACCAATGCCAGCATCTCATGGTATTCAAGCCTCCGTTCTGATCTCTGAATTGGAAACAGTGATTCATTTACCCTTGACACTTCTGGCTAAAATAAAGCTACTAAAAGGAAGCAGTTGGACACAAAGTCCTAGCCATCGTGACCATATCTGCAGTTTAAAGTTGCAAAACCATGGTACTGCTGCACTCACAGGGCTTTCCTCCCATGCTATTGGCCAAGCCTCGTTCCATGTTTGCTATATAAACATGCCTGCTTGACATGGCAACCACTCAACACTCAAAGTTCGAAGTATTTTAAAGCTTCTAAGGAAATGCTCCCTTTTTTCGTTGCCCTGCTGTCACACATAAAAGGCAAAACATAGTTAATAAAGCCACGAGTCCCATTGCTTGCCCCAGCTGAATCTGACTATGAGGTCCAGAGGCTTATGGACAGGTCGGTTTTGAAGATGAGAACAGCCTAAACATAATTCTATACTGTGGGATAAGGCAGCAGTTCAAGTTCCAGCTTTATCACTTGTTGTTTCTATTATCAGTTCCATGTCTTTAGTGTTTTGCTTAAAGTCCAAATTTCTCTAGACAATGAGTTGGGAACCTTAGTTTAGTTGTTGTAAGAAAAAAAACAACCCCCAAACTGTGCTTTTCCAGGTATTGCAAAAAGCTAACTTAAGAGTGATGAAAGAGCTTAATTCTCCCTAACTTGAATTTCCCTTAATACAAGACTTCGTCTTTTTCTCAGCTTAATAGTTTTGTCCTAACTTCTGAAATCTTCATACATCATCTTCACAAATGGTGTGAGCAAACTCAAAAGCCTCAAAAAACAAATGTCAAAACCCAAATAACTAAAAAGTATCTTAAAAAAATAATAAAAAATTCGAGGCTTTATTTAGATTATGATTTTCGTATTAATGAGGATACATTGTATTTGAAGACTGACTCATGTGAGCTGGTTGTTTAGAGTTAGTTCCCAAATTCTAAAGCAACAAAGCTCTGAGTAAATTGTGTGTTAGAGGCACTTTCATTAGTGAATTTCACATTACCAGGGTTTTGCAATCTTCATTTCATAAAGAGGACAGGAAACACAGAACAAGTCCTGAAGTATCTGAAACAATAAAACCACAAATGACCCTCTGCAAAAGCGGGTCCCTCCCTGTCCTCCCAGGAACGCCGAGTTACCCATACTTAACAGAACACAGCACGAAGTGAAACAAAAAGGACATTAAAGTGTACATAGGGTATCTTGCTTTGTTTAGGATAAATGAAGAACATGATGAGACCTGCAGCCACCTTCTCTTCTTTTGCCCTCCAAGCACTTCCTGGAGCAGTGAGTCTGCCTGTTTTACAGGCACGGTTTCCGTGATTCAGGAGACAGCATGCAGGTACAGAGAAAACAGTGAAACCATGCACGAGAGGCATGTGAGCATGGGGACTGTGAGAGGGTAGAGAAACAAAACCTGCAGGTAACCTCTGTGCTGAACAGAGGTGATGTGAGGTCAAATGCAGGAGAGTATGAGTCTGGGTGTGCTGCCATCCAAAACCACCCTGGCAGGGCTCTGCAGGATGAAGGTTGTTACCGGCTGTCACTAGAACATTTCCTGATGTACTTAGTCTGTGCTAGTCACCACCATAACCTTCTCTCTTGCTGCTCAGGTCTTCAGCTGGTGATAACACCTGGCGTCATGCAGGAGACCAGCTGTGTCTGGGCACACTGTGCTTTGACCTGGATCAGCTACCTTTAGCCATGTTGCTGCATTTTATAACTCAGTTTTTTCTTCTCATTGATTCTTCTCAGCCCAGTGGAGAAACTGCACCAAATATCCCCCTTTCTGTGAGAGGAGGAGGCCATTAAGGGATTGTTCAAGCAAGAGCTTTGTTGTTTGCTGCAAACTGAGCAGCTCTTGCAGCATTTCTGACAAAGACTGGAGCAGCCACAGCTTTGGTGGGTGGCACCTCCATGGCAATAACAGTGAAACAGCCAAGCCCTTAATACTCCCTTGGAAAATTGTCTTTGGTACGTAGTAGAAAAAGCTTTTTAAAGAGGTGGGTATAGCAGATGGGATTAAACACACAGTTCATGCCACAATCCTCTGTGTTCAAGTTCCAGCCTGGATGGCAGCTGCTGACACATGCAGAGACTGAGGACTCATACAAATTTCAAACTGACACTGAGTGGTACAAATAGTAGGATAAAATTTTGCATACAGGTCCTGATTATGTAAATTACAGTAATTTAATCAGTTATTGCTCGGTCTCTGCTTCTAGGAAGGAAAAGGCATAAATTACAAGCTTTTTGGAATAGTCAGAATAGTGGGTCAAATTTGATCTGATGTGATGCTATTGTCTAGCTGGCATAGGACTTGAGTCTCCTGTTTTAGAGGCTCCAAGGTTTAATGAGGTGTTAGCTTAGTCACCGTGGGAAGGGCGCAGTGAGAGTTAAGAGCTGGAGCACTTGATACATAGCCATAAAAAGAGTAGTGAATAGTTCTTCAGAGTAAGAGAGTTTGGTCTTTTATTATAGCTTCCACCGCGCAGTAGTTGTGTGACTGGACAAAAACCTCTGCAAGGCAGAAACCATTTGCCAGCACATTACTGACTCTGAAGCTCACCTAGATTACTCAACAAGTCCACATCAAATCTTATCTTCAAAGCCAGGGCAGACGTCAAGGATATAGTCAGAAGGACCTTATCCCTTGCATATCACAAGCTTTAAGCAGAGGCTAAGCTCTCCACTATGCATGCCCAGACACAGAGCTGGCATCTAACCACATTGTTGTTTTCTTCTTGGAGAAAGGGAATTACATGTGCATGGCATAATGTATCTGGCATAATTTACTGCTGTTGCCAATGATCTTGCAAGAGTATACTGTGTGATTAAAGTAAGAAAAGTCTTGCTGTCTCCATGGCTTCCTAATAGTACAAAGGATATTGACTTGACTGGCAAACTGGCCAGTAAATTCAAAATATCTCTTCTCTGCTAAAGACAAGACAGTGAGGTGTCATGATGGTTTCTTGCACTGAGAGAGAAACACATCTGAGCCCACAGATACCTGCTGTAGCTGTCCTGTTGGACTTGAGTCTCGTCTACATGTGGAGAAAAGGAAATTTACAAATATTTCTGGCTGTGCACTGGTTTGTCAGGCTGCCAGGTAACTGCTCATATAAAAAGCTGGTTTTCTCTCTTATGCTACCAAAGATGAGAAGTTTATGGGAGTTATTCCATTCCAGATCTAAAACCTGGTATGGATTCCAGAGACCTTGATGGTAACAATATAGCTTCTCACTTTCTAACACAAACTAAAAAAAATGAAAACAGCAGCAGCAGCGAAACTCCACATCCCTGGAGCAGACTGCATTAATATAAAGTTACATAGAATCTGGCTTACACGGATGAAAAGAAAGAAAGAGAGCTCCCCATCCATCCATCCTTCAGGATTTATCCCTGTTTCCTTCTTTCAGCCCCATGTCTCAAGCAGCATTTCACTCTGAAGACCTAAGTCACTGCCTAAGCTAAGGTCTGTCTGCAGCCTCCAGGGCTGTGGTCATGGACATTTTGTGTGATTGCTTTACAAAATTGAATGCATTTTTCTGAGCTGTTTTTAGTCAGAGACTGAGCAGCTATTTACTTGGAGAGATATTGTACATTCTCTGGCTCTCAGGAAAAGCTTTATTAGCTCTTGGTTGCCACAAGCTAAAAAAAAAAAACCCAACAATGTTTTTTCTCTCAGCAAGCTTTGAACACTTAAAAGCTCTGGATTTTGAAAGGCGAGTGCTTGCTTGAGGAAAAGAACAGCTCTCTGGTTTCACTTAGCAAACTATGAGCTTTGTGCAATATCGTGACCTCTGTTGAAAAGGCAGTTGATTAATTGTACTATATATTCTGGAACAGTCCTTATGGACTTGAAGCTTACTCAGCTATGTACAAACTGGTAGTCAGGTGATAATACATCACTAACTGAAGAAATATAGCTCCTAGGAAAAAAATGGTGTCTCCGAGCATGACAAATTTTATTGCCACCTGGAAGCAGACTGCCTGCTGCGTTCCTAGGTAAGAGCCATAGCTTTTCTGCTCAGTCAGGATCCTGTTCCCGTAGGATTTGAAGGAGCAGGAAAAGTTCAACTGCACTTGGTGTCTCCATTCCTTCTTCATCTGGGTAAATGGTTCCTTTGGTTCTCCATTTGTCCCTCTGACAGGCAGCCTGAGAGAAATATTCACAGTGAAGCTGTACCCCTCCCAGTCCCCAGGCGAGAGCACAGGGGATGTGTACAGAGTGGACGAGACAAGAGCAGACCCTCCCAGGCTGCTTCTCTTCTTGATGAATACCCACTGGTGTACCGAAATGATTCAGGGCTGGAATTTCTAGGCAATGATAAGGCAGACTTCAGGCTGATGAAGGCCTTTTGCTACTGCAGCCACTGACGGGTGGGTTTGAAGAAGGCTGAGATAGCCTTCAAGTTGGTGTCTAGAGCTTCTTATTGCAAGTCCCAGGCCATAAAAGATACCTAGGCCATAGGAAACAGCAGACTCAAGTCCTTAGGAGTTTAGACTGGCTGAACATGGCCCCTAGCTCAAGTAGGACGCATCTTTCACTCTGTGTGATACTCATTCCTGACATTTATAGTGACATCATAAGAAACAAAATTAGTGGAATATCTTGCTACTAATCTATCTTTTTTTTCAGATTTGCTTCTATGTGAGCATGAATTCTTCAAATTTATGCCCTTCTTTGCATTTATATGGCTATCAGATACAGCCAGACCCTGTAATGCCAAGGATCTAGCAGTGATGATGATGTGAAGAGTTGGGTAGAAAAAAACATAAAGTAGCTGATATCTTTTAGAAGAGGAAATATTAATGCTTAGAAACCTTGGGGAACATGCAAGATAAAGTCAAGCAGTATGAGCAAAATTACAGAGACTTTTTGCTAAAATGAAAGAGAAAAAGATATTTTGGGTGACAGATAATTCTGTAGGACTAATATTCACCAAAACCATTTCCCTTACCGATTTGCTCTGGGAGTCATGTTGTGAAACTTTGATTTTGCAAGACATTTAGGCTGATATGAGTCCAGGTGAATCAATGGAGTTGAAGTTATGGTGGTTTTCTTTTTCCCATATTAAAGACAAAATTCCTTTGAGATCAGATGGGGTTTGGATTTCTGCCTGGGACTGCAGTACTGTCAACAACCAACAGCCAAGCAAGCTGTAAGAAAACTTACACAGCTGGGCTGACATTGGGCTTTTCCTAGATAACAAGGTATCTATCTCATCACTTCATGCTATTATTGGCAATTTTGTATTGAAAAATGACAAGATATAGCCAGATGCGGCTGTTAGTTTAGAAGAAATAGAGCAAGGATTCTGTAAATATGCTTTGGATTTGCCTTGACTGAATTACAGCCACTTGCATTCCCTCTGTATTTGGCAGAAGGAGTTAACTGTGGAATTGTTTACTGACTTTTAAGCAATGATTACAAATTATGCCCATAGAGTGATTTTTTTAACTCATAATCATGAACCTGGCACAGGAAATATCAGCCTGAGAATGACTATTATCCAGTCAGAGATCACAAATATGCTGTTTGATGTATGTCCCCAGTCTGAGGTTGTTTTTATCAAATACAAAAAAACACCTCTCAAAGAGCCACAGGAAAGAGCTATTTCTGGAGAAAATATACAAACTAACAATAATAATGAAAAAAATTTAAAAGCCTCAAGCAGTTTTCCTTCTGCCTCCGAATTCCCAGAAGTACTTCACCAAATCTGCATCTTGCTCGCTATTACAGTTGTATAGAAAGTTGAACTATGATTTCCTGTATTCCAATGCAAAGTCACAGTGCTTCTTAGCTTCTGAAACCACATAATCTCAGATCTCTGCACGAACTGTTGATTTCTGTGATTTAGCATTTGCCTTAGATTGAACACTGATGCTATCAGTAAACTGTTGCAGCAGTGTTTATCTCATTTTCCAGTGGCCATAAATTTATCAGGCAGCTGTCAGGATGCACAAAGGGAATTCACAGACCTACAGAAAAACACAGGATCACAGAAAATGAAAGAACACATCCATGCCAGTGCTCACTCTTCACTGCAGCATGGATCTGCAGGTAACTAAATCTCTGTTCAATAAAGCACCTACACGCTTACATATTATGGATTTCAGAGTAATTTAATAGAGCGGTTAAGTCCAGTTGCTAAATAAGTATTTAAATGATTGAATCTATACTACTAATTGCTTGGTAGGTCATCTCTCAGTGCTAATGGACAAATATGATATATTCTCTTTGTTTTAATGTTTTCTCCTTCAGAAGTGATTGACAGATGTGCATGGAAATGCATCTCTCCAACAAAATTAAGTTACTTTCTTAAAATAATTGAACTCCTAAAAATAGAAAAGGAAATTCTCAATATATTTCTAGACCAGAGATACAGAATAGAACTACAGACTTAGAGTGGGTGGTTCCATCTTCCAAAAGTATTTAAAGATATCAAAGAGTATTTTGACTTGGAAACATTTACACTAACAGTTACCAATTTCCAAAAACCACACCACACTTATGGTGACTTGTAGAGATTTCTGGAGCCCTTTCTGTTCCACCTTGGAACAGAAACAGAGAGAAGCATACAGTTTGAGCAACATCACGTAGACCAGCCAGCCATAGCTCAACCTAGATTTGAAGCTGTATTTCCTTCTGGGCAGTAAATGACCAATATGCCTCACAAGCCCAGGGTCCTTATACTGTGCTGTTGCCCCTTGCACCATCACCCTCAGCAGCAGGGAAGTAGGAGCTGCTGAGATGTTTTATGAGTCCGGGGATACCCCTAGTTGATACCTACCGTTTCCATGTTTTGACCATAACCAAAATAGCTTGGCAGCAGGACCACTCTCACTTGGTCGATAGAGAACAGAACAGACACATTATCTGTGAGGGACTTGCCTATTTGAGAGTTAATTTCTCAGCAGCAACACTTGGTAGGTTGTTGACCATAGTGTGATCCTGTGGGTAAGGCAGAAGGTTGGGTAGCAAGAGACTTGCTCTTGCTGGGTGCAGGAGTGACAAAGGGAAAGCGAGCTAGATGAGAGTGGGGATGACACATTTGCCCACTACTAAACCTTGCCTGCCTGTAAGTGGTTGGTGCAGACCCCTTTTCACCCTGCAAGCAGGGATAATTGATCTGGTGCTTTCAAAGGTGGTGTTAAGTTGTGCTGCGTTTTAAGTAGAGAAAATACCTTTTTTCATTCAGTCTGTTAACAGCAGTGATTGTCCTACATATATGGCTGCATTTATGGAGATGGAGAGGAGAGGAGCTTCTGAGGGGTGTATATGCAGAAGACAAGTTCTTACTTAGAGACAGGCTACCCCGGTGCTCTGGCATGTTGCAACTCACTGTTGTGCTATGATGGTATTTTAGACTATTACAGCAAAGGGCTGTACATTTTTGCACATACATATTTGCTTGACAAAACAAGCCTTTATTCACACATGATGGGTAATTGCTTGTCCAAGCATCTCATATAACTGCATGCACACTGGGTGCGCACAGAACAGGCACAGAGGCCCTTGCATAAAAATGAGGGATCCCAGAAACATGCTGAATGACTGTCTACTGCACACAGTGTCCTATAATTGTACTCCCAGCAACGTGTATGTGGAGTTCCTGAAAAAGCTCTTGGGAGGGAGGGAAGGAAGAATAAAACAATATCAAAGAAGAGCTGTGCGGTGTTGATCGGCTTGGAAAGCCATCTTGCTAATTGTTTGCAGGATACATTCCAGATTACTGCAAACCAAGAGGCTGCAGGGTTTGTTGGGCTGAACTGAAAATTACAGTGCTTTCTCCTGTCCTTGTATTACTTGACTGATGGGAGTCTCACATACCCTCGGGCACTTACAGGAATTAGGATCTGGTCTACCACTGCAGGGTGTGCTGCTGGTCGGGCTTTGATCAGAGTTCAGCCTTTGTTGTTGAAAGGAGATATTTCATCTTAGCAGATTCAAAATGAGGATGGTCTGTTGAAGGCTATTGCCACAGGACTTGTCTCTCCTCCCATTCCCCCTAACAAAAGATGAACAAAAGCAAACGACCAACCAAATTGTGTTTTGCTTCCACGGAGTAGACTGTTACGACTCACTCATATATTCATTATTACCAAGTATGAAAGGCATCATGCTGGGCTGATTTCAGAACAGTTCCCTATTAGCAGTATTTTTTAATGTGAATATCAAAGTTGACTTTCAATTACCACCCTTGACCTTAGAAAAATACTTAGCATTGGAAATCTGAAGTTCATGGACTAAGCCTTGTAATTGGAGCAAGCCCAGTAAATATTCAAGAATGAATAGCTAGAACCTGCCTATCCTTCTTTGTAAATCACCCTACATATATGCTCTGTGCTGAATGCTGTCTTCTTTCACCAGTGCTGTCAGGGTTAATCCACAGCCTGCTCCTTGCTAGCACATGCTGGACTAATGGATCTTGCAGTATTTCAGATTCTTTCATGGCAGATGAACCAAGTTTAAGGATTAGATGACAGTGAAGGATGAAAGGCACCAGATAGCCTTGTTCTGCAGTGCTGGATGGAGATTAGGTACAATGGCAGGTAGTACACAGGAGGCCAGCTACGACTGAGTCCATTCAGTCAGTTGCTGTTTGTCACTGGGGGTTGTGAAATCCTGCAGGTTGTGAGGTATAATTATGGTGTAGCAAGCCTAAAACCAAAGTGATGGTATAGATCTGGGATATCCCAGACATTTCACGACGTGGGAGGAATGGCACTTCTGGGTATTGATGCTCATCGTGGGATCTGAACACTTATCTTCACCCTCAAAGCTCTTTCTCCCTGCACGTTTTCTCAGTTCACTTAGGCAGTAGGAACTATTCATGAAATGATTCTTGCTTTCCTTTGAGTAGTTTCTGTCCTTTCTGCCTCCCGTCGAAATTCATTGTCCTCAAATAAAGCTGTGCTCCAACATCACAGTGGGGGTGGGGGGAATTTGTGCCCTGGATGCCACACAAAGGTGCGATTTGTCATTCCCATTGCTGTTGTTCCTGGTGTCCCTGGGAACTTTCCTGATCGCCTTTTCAGCTTGACAGGGCAGATGCTGCAGTTGGGATATTATGGATTAATCATAGTGGATAAATGATTTAGCTCTTGAGCTGACACTTAGTGACAGTCCTAAGAAATAATTCTTCATTTCATCAGGTAGCCAGATACTTTGGTGGAAGGTGACAACAAGGTAATTCACTGAGGTTAATGGACTGTTATGCTAGAGGCTGACAAAATGAAGACTTCACCAGTTGAACTGGGTCCCAGGGATACTTATATTTGGTGCCAAGTGGGAGCTGGAGTTAGCTTTCCACAGAGTAATCACAAGGTGTTTCTTAGCTGAGTTGAGAATGGTTGTGCATTACAGCAGACCAGCCTTCTGACAGTGCTTGGTAGCTCCCAGAGAGCGCAGGCATGAGCAGTCTGTAGCTTAACAGTATATATACTCATTTCCTCCTGCTCCCTGGGTGCTGCTGATCTCTTTACTGAAATACTGGAATTCTGGGTAGATGGGGATCCCTAGCAGATAACACAGTCACTTAACTACAGATGTGTAAAAGTTGAGAGCATGAGACAGCCTTGTCCTGTTGTTTGGGATACAGCAGGCAAAGGATGTTTCAGGAAATCAAGTGCTAGCCCTAACCAGAGGTTTTTCACTAACAGTATTATCAAGTGTTTGGATGTAGTGGTTGGCACCATATAAATTGTCAGGCCACTTAGAGTAACTAACACTGAGTGTGTTTGGCTACCTGTCACAACCAAACCATTCGCTGGAGACACTAAGGGGACCTCAGCCTTAGTCACCCCACCAAAATGGGTTTCTATTTTGCAAAAGAGGTAGCAAGCTTAGCCTGACCCTCACACCCCATCATTAAAATTCCTCCGGAGCTCCAGTCCAGCCGGGGGCAGATTCCAAGTCCTGAGGGTGAGGTCATGTCTGTAATGAGCCCATGACAATAATTGCCATTATATGGCCCTATTTATTCCCAGAAGACACACTAATGTAGCTGCAGAATGAGGACACAGGCAATAGAGAAGGCTATCTATGTGTGATTTTATGGTTTTATTAACTTGAAGTTGTTAATCTGTTGTTTCCAATTGCCTTGGTCCATCACAATGGTAGTATGTCATGGAGCTCTGGTTTATCAGTACTAATAAATAAAAAAGATAGATTTTTAAGTAAGTGTAAAGAAGAGCTGAAGAGACTGAGTACTTGAGTCCAGTTTGTCTTAAGAGTGTGTGTTAGTATAGTTCGCTTTGTGTGTTAGTACAGTTGGCTTTTGCAGGATTCACTGAGTTCTTCCATATTTTGCTTCCAGGAGGCTTATAAATTGTTGTTTTCAATTGCACAGGGGTTTGGAAAGTACCTGCCCAGGATTTTACAAAAGTCTGCTGAATGTCAGTGTGCTTGAAGCTGGGTTGGAGGCAGAACAGGTTTAGCGTTTAGGCCTGGCTCTAGCATAAGCACTTTGTTTCTTGACTTCTGTTCTCTCTGAGGTGAATTTACGTTCTTTCTAATTTATTTGCTGTGTTGTACAAGAACTGTTATTTCCTTAAAGTAGACTGGTGTGCTCCTGTTTAATCTGAGTAATGAGAGATTAACAATGGGGCATACCTAGGAAATGCAGCATCATCATACATGCACTTTCTGTTGAAATTTGGAGTTCTCGCATGGCTCTGCACTCCAAGTCGGATTTTCCTTATTCATTACCTTCTCTGTCTTGCAGAGGAGAAATGAAATTTTAATGATTACTCATTTACAGTTTCTGTTGGCACAACATCATTGTTGCTTTCCTGTGTGCTTCATTTCTACTAGTAGAATTTCTGTCTAAATGTAGCCACCGGACTGTTATCAGCAGCAAATCTTTGGGTTTGTACACTAAAGTTTACAAAAGTTTGTTTTCAGGCTGCCTTTTTAATACACTACTGAAGCACAGCGATTGCAATTTGGGGTAAGAGTGAAGTAAGAACTTAGTACTAAGTAGTAAGATGTAAAAACTTACAAGTAAGTAGTAAGTAGTAAGAATTTATCATTAGGAGTCGAAACCTAAATAAGAAATATAATTAAAGCAGCAATATGTAGCCCAGATTTTTATCCAGCCATTTCTGCCAGTTATGTTCTTCAGAGTGAAAAAATAGATTTACTTCTTTCATCACCTTTCTGTTGCCAGTAGCCATAGTGGACATGTAGAACAATATGCCAAGTCTGATCCTTTTTATGCCAGCAGAAAGCAGAATTAGCTCCAGGTAGTCTGTGCAGTGATTCTGGTTAAAGACAGAGCAGTAGGACGGTCACCTCTTTGCCCAGACCCTAACTTTCTCTGCTTGTTAGGTCGCTGTGTGAGAAAGAGATTTAGAATGGTTGATGACTTAGAAAGTAATATTCTCTCATGACATATACACATCTGCCTCCCTCCCACCTTGTGCCAGCATTATCAAGGAATGCTAATGAGGAATTTAGAAAAGCTTTTTAATATAGATGACAATGCTCATCCTGATGTGCTCCACACAATTTGGCTGCTGCATGGCTACTCAGTGTCCAGTATTTTTATTGACAAAGACATTTATAGCATTTTTGCTTTATTCATTCCCTTTTCACGTAATGCTCCTTGAGCAGGTTCTGAAGATAAATCCTTCTTAAGCCTTTAAACATAAATTACAGCTCAGGGAAGGTGTGCACTCTGAAGATTTCAATTGTCTATAGCTAGTGTTTGCAGCCTTAACAACAGTGAACTGCTCGCTGCAAATTCAGAGACAGGCTCTTTGCTTTCCACTGCAGATCTTTCCCTGGATCATTACAGAGCCATGGAAACAGTGCTTAGATACGCTAAGAGTTAAAGTTTTTAATCTGATTTTATGTAACTCTCTGCTTCGTTTCTGTCCTTTGTCTGACAATTACTGTGCAACACACAGACAGTAATTGCAATGTCATTTGTTTCACTGAATTCATTAGTGTACATGTGATTCTGATCTGATAAAATACATGTCTTGTGCAAAACATTTAGCAATAGACATGTTCCAAGCCTTGAGTCTTATGTCTGGTCTGCACTTGAAATTCCTGAATGCTTGTTGCCATTTAGTTCAGGGCTTGTATTCACATTTAACTTTACCCAAGAGAAAAAAGGGTTTACTTTGATCATTCTCACAGCTTGGGTGCATGCTTGGCAGTAGCACCCATGGGTACGCAGATATCTAGAAGGAAGCAGAGCATCAATGTGATCAAGTCTGATGGCAGAGTGTGGAGCGGGCAATGGGCATTTCAGACATCTGGGCAGCTGAGTGCAGCAATGGCTGTGGGACTCCATAAATGAGTGTGACCCAACCACAGACTGCACAACCATTTCGAAATGGCTTTTAAAAAGTGATCATTTCATGGCTCTTGCAAGCAAAGCCACCCTCACAAGATGGGAGTCAGAGCACTGTGTGTAAGACTTGGGTGCCTCTTCATACTCATTATTACTGCCTGTTCCTGCACAGCCACAGGTCATTATCTTGTGTGGGACTGTTCCCCTCCATAGATGATTGCCCAAAATTACCACTTTGGCAAGTTTTACAAGCAAAACACCGAAGGTGTTTGCACCTGTTGAGAACAAGGGCAAGGTCTCCTTAGAGTTCTCTGGAAATCACATTATGCAACACTCCTCAGGTTCCAGTATTCCAAGCAGATCTCATCCTTCGACATACTAAGCCCTTCTGAAGTTTGAGGGTCACTTCTCAACTCTGGTCACTTTGTACAGAGCCAGCCAGGGCTGTTCCTAGTTTATATTTATTTACCACTTCATGAGGCTCTCTTTTCATTAGTTAATGAGTTTAAAAGAAGACATTTGGTATATCTGGATTTGTTCCTCACTTCTGTGTTTTCAGATAGACACATTTGCTCTGTTTGTATAATATTTCAGAGGAGTTGTATAATTAATTATTTCTTATCTTGATCGATATATCACTTAAGTGGAAATCATACCCATCCTTCTGCTCAGTTTTAAGAGACACTTTTTCCTTCAGAGAAGTTATTATAAAATAATCGCTTTTTCCACTAAAATAAATATTTCCTAGCTCAGGATCCTCTTCTGAGAGCAAAAATATCAGAAGTTTTTTCAGTTTAGTTCTCCAGAAGAAATGACCTCAGACTTTGCTGGTCAGGGGAATGGATGATTTGGCTAAACCAGTAGCGGCCACTGGCTCCTGTGTAGTTTGAATGAAAATCACAAATTTACTGCTTGATTCATGTTCTGCTTTATCAAACTGTGTTCTAACTGGCTTTAGTGGTGGATGCTGGAGATCAAAAGAGGAAACCGCTAGCTGTGGAGGAGTGGCTGGAGGAGAGGCTGGAAAGTTGATCAAATTATTTGCAAGAAGTGAAAATGCAAAAGAAGACCATGATCTGATCACTGTGAAATGTGAGTTGTTGTGAAAAACTGTATTTCTCTTTCTGTCATGATTTGAACTGTGGTGGTAAACCAAATTCTCCACCAGCTGTTTGGCCAGTTAACAGGGGTATCAATTTGCAGGAATATTGCAAATAAACATAGTGTCCTTCATTGAAATTTAGGTTGTTCAATTTGAGTATTGCTCATCCTTGGAAATTGCCTGACCGCTTTGGAGACAGCCACTGGTGGTTACAAGAGGGAGAGGCTGAAAAAAGTGGTTTTCTTGATACGAGGGAAGTTCTGCATCAGATTGTGAAGGACTGGGGCAGGAAATGGAGCAGAGTAAGGCATTCTGCTCAGAAGGGGAAATATAAAAAGCTTCAGGGAAAAAATATGAAGGGATAAAAGGTTGGAATCTGAAAGAAAATTTTGCCTACCTGTCCTGGATGTGTGTCAAACTGACTGCTGGCTGGGGCCTGGGGCTTACAAAGATTAATGTCTGGTGTCTTTATTCTTTGCTCCAAATCATAGCCTCTTTTTGCTATCACTTCTGCTACCTGTACAATGCAGTTATTTGGAAAAGAAAGCTGGCTTCTCTTTGTACTACAAAGTGCATGGTAACTCCTTGATGGAAGATACCCTCGAGATACATCACTGGTCTAAAACATTGGCCTAAACCTCTTAGCTTTAAATCTCTTACAGACCTCTTCTCTTGCAGCATGTGTGAAGTATCCTAGGGCAGAGCTGGAAAGTCCCTCTGTGCACCACCATTTCTATAGCTCTGCACTGTGGTTCACCTTGACAATTCATATCTGGAGGGCAGTAGCTGTGAAATGACAACTGCAGGAAAGCAAGTACGGCTTCCTTGGTCACCTACACCAGCTATGTGAGAACATGGGTTCAGTGTGCATCATAGTGGATTGTGTGTGTCCACACTCCGGTGAAGATCAGAGGATCCAAACAGCTCTGTTACACTGGGACCATCTGCTGCTCTAAGGGGGTGCCAGGACAGTGGGTTGAACGTGGGTTGGGCCTTCTTTGGCTCAACCAGTGCATTTTCCATTGCCAGTGAATGGATGCCCTAAGGTGCCAGTTGCTGTTGAAATCTTGGCTGGAGTGTCTCAGTGTGTCTTCTGCAAAGCCCTAGTTGGGGCCGACAGGCTGTGATGGCAGAGCATGTCTGCCTTGCACGACTGACACTCTGGCCCTTGGGTCTGCCCTTCTGCTGTGCTGGGTTTTGAACAGATTTTTTAAAGTGTGCCTTCCAGCAGCTCTTTGAACTCTGTGGCTGGAAGTGATGAATGGGTGGTCAGTGAAAAGACCCAGAAATAAACTGCTGATTTAATTATGAATGAAATTGGTTTAGCTAGCACCATTAAAATAAATATTTTGCCTTACATTGGCTAGAGAAGGGCATGATTTTGCAGCTGTGTCCACAGCCAGGGTGATGTAAGAGCTCAGGGATGTTTTTGTTGCAAAAGAAGTCAGTTGGAGTTGAGCAAAAGCTGTTGCTGAATGTGGGAACATCTTGGTGATGAAACATCTTTAGTCATACGAGTCTTTTGGGTGATTTAATAATGTACTGGAGAGCACATCCCAGAGAAATCTGCTAAAAATTGTCAGATCTCAGTTAATTGCTTTCCTCATTTCTCTTCCTTCCCTGACCCAATTATTACATGTCCTTTTCATTATTATTATAATTTAATGTTTTTTTATTATTTTATTATTACATCGTGTTACATAAATGCCAGAAACTCCCACATAGGCATGGTGGCTTGATGGCTAATGGAATGCATTGCATGATGGCTGTAAGTGGAGAAGTGATATGTTAGGTGTTGACTCAGGGTAGTTGTTCCCAGCTGTCAGTGATCCCTTGTATGACTATGGAGAAAACACTTAAATAACCTACTTGTTTCCTTTCCTGTCAGGACTATCAGTGATATCTACCTTAGTAAAGCTGTAGGAGAGATAAGAAGTGTAAGGTAAGACTTGCTGAACAGGAATATAAGGGACTCACATCATCAAAACTTACTACCTTTATGTAACAAAGTGATTCTCAAAATCATGCAAGAGCCCAAAATAAGGGTCAAGAGAGCTAAAATTCATACTAAAGGTCATGCTTGCTCCTTCACTCTCTCCTCTCTGCTCTATAGCATCAGCGTGTGCAGAAATCCACAGAAGTAAATATTCTTTTGTTTTCTGTTTGATTTTGTTGTTTGTTTATCCAAGCTCCATTCAGCATTGCAGTTGAGGGAGTGCTGCAAGACTGGCCTGGTAACGCATGATGTGCTTGGTAATTGAAGGGTAAAAGGGAAAGGTAATAACGATGTCTATTTGAACAAGAGGTAGGGTGGATTTGCATGGGTGATGGATATTATGAATGGGTGATGGATATTATGAAAACAACTGCTTGTTTTCTCTGTGTGTGTGTTTGTGTGCGTGCACACAGCCTGTCCTCCATCTAGTGACTATGCAAAAGCCAGCGATGGGGTAAAAAAAGAATATAAAGCAGAAACAAAAGCCCATTCTTCTTTGTGCTGATTATACTCCAGCTACATGATCTTCTCTGAAAATGTTTAGGAAAACAGTATGTCAAGGCATACAATTAAACATTAGTATTCAAGCCTAAATAGCAAGAATATTTTCATAGCTGCTGCAGCTGCTGTACCTTACATCAAAATTTTCAGGCGTTTCTTTTCAGGGATGTTCCTTTTCACTGTTTTAAAAGGATTCTTTTTATTCTCTTGCTGCCTGAAGAATGACTGGGAGAAACAGTGCAGTCAATGGAATTAAAAAGTGAGGCTCACTTCACCCCCTACAGAAATTATTTTTTCCCCACTTGCATTTCACTCTTCAGTGACTTGTGTGGCATTATTTGTAGGAGCCCTGCGGCCTTTAGGCAGCTGAGCTAAAACTGTGGGGAGGAATAATAGAGGAATTCCAAGGTCTTTTTACGTTTTGGGTGTTGTCTACCCATCTCACTTCATACATCTCCGCAAAATGTCTTGGCCAGGCCTTTCTGAAAAGGATGAAAGTCCAAGACCAACCTATGTTTGAAGATTTCAGAAATAAACCCAACCAAAGCAGTGTTCTCAGCAGTTCCTAAGATGGAGTTTCTTGAGGTTGTCATCACTGGGCTAAACTGTGATTCTTCCACCTCCTTTTGGGTCTATTTACCTAAGTATTATAGCCATTGATGTAAACTACTTCTGAAAGGTCAAACCCCAAAGTCTTAAATGAATCCATGGCTCTTAAATGAATTCATTCACAGATAATCAGATGTGAGATGCACAGGGTGAAGGTCAAAGATGCAGATGGCCAGCTCAAACTTACCTAGAACATGTGCTCATGATGAGGTCCTGCTAGCCCCAGAAGCAGGAAGTCTCATCCTTCCCCAGTACATCCAGGACATCTTCCTTTCCATCTGTCTTCTCTGAGGTCTCTGAGATATAAATTGCTTTTGCTTTAAAGAGAGTATCAAATTTAACCAGGCAATAATGAGTTTAGAGAGAAAATATGATAAACAAGACTCTGGAAATGGTTTCACAATAAGCAGGTGGGGCCACCATGGAGTCAAGAGAGGATCTAAAATATCTGCATGCAAAGACACCCTTACTTGCTGTATGTTGTAACTCATCCTAAAGATATTCCTGGAAAACTCAGTGAGAAATGCTGACTTCTTTAGTGAGAAACTTCCGAAATCATGCACTGTTACATATCATTCATTAGGCTATCACCTCAAGAGCACTCATCTGCAAGTGCATCCCCAGCCAGCCTGTCAACAGACCTAGTTATAGAGAGTTTAGAGCAGCTACAGGAAATGATGAGAAATACTTTAACCCCTGATCGTGTGTACCCCTTCCTAGGTTTCTGGATCACAAAATGTGGTATTCTATGAGGGTTGAGCTTTCTAGAGCAGGGCTGGTCCCAGTAAATCGGTTGAGTACAAGTAAACTTCCTGACTTGAAAATGATTTTGACTTTGACAAAGAAGGTGAAAAAAATAAATGTAGAAAATATTTTCTCCAAGAGTTTTTCCAGTGCCTTCCTCTCGTCTCCAGAGTAACTATCAAAGCCAAACTACTTCCAAGTAGAAGTATTCTATTTGTATTTTTCCTTTCCTGCACCCTCAGTTTTCTTGTTTAGTGGAGAAGAGGATAAGTAGAAAAGAGCAAAGAGGGATAAAAGGCAACTGCTGAAATGTAATGGTTTGCTCCTCTGAACTGTGATCATCCTGGGGAATTTGTGTGATAATTCATTTCCTACAATATGCAGGAGGTTGGGTGAGATCCCCTCCTGGCCGAGCTTCCCATGACACTGGGAATCTATGAACACCTTAAGAAATCTTTTAAATAAGGGTAGTTTCTGGAGCTGGAGAATCCTGAAGGTCTTACTTTGGTCCAGTGAGAATGATACAGGTATGCAAAGAGCGGGTGAGAAAGCAACGAGGACTATATTTGGCTTGCCACCATTGACAAGGGTTATAGTGCTGGGTATAAAGAGCCACAGGGTATTTTTTCTTGGGAGACTACTTTGAACCCAATTTGAGTCATCTCTTCTACTTCCATGAGTTTTTCCACAGCAATGGCATGGTTTCTTTATGATGGACAGAAACCACCATTAATTTAACTCAATTTCTAGCCTGAAGGCTAGATTATGCCCCTTTAAGGGCTGATGTGGGTGATGATGCAGGCTCCTAGACTACTGTACAGAAGGAGCCAACTACTTACCAAAGCAAGGTCGGTGTTCTGCACTGCTGATGAAGGAGGGTCCTGCTGCTTGTACTTGAGGTACCTGTGACACAGAAAGCACCCATTCCTGTTAGTTGGTTCTTGGTATGTCCCTGCTCACAAAGTCACCCTTCAGAGTTGCCCAGGGTGGGCAAACAGAGGTAGCTCCTGGCATGGGCACTCCAGACAGTCTCAGAAGCAGCAGGTATGCCCAAGAGCACTGCCAGGAGTCTAGACGCTGAATTTGGGTAAGCTGAATCACCCTTGTGATGCCTTACCCATCTACCTTGTACTTGCCATGCACAACCACTTTGGGTGCCCAAAGCAGGTGGTTTTGGCATCAGCCTCCCCTGGAGATTAATTAGGTTCAAGTTCCTGATCTGATGAACAGTTAATTGTCTGTACAGAAAATCTCCAACTGAAAGGGATGAAAAAGCCCCTTAGAGCCAAGCACCCCAGTCCCCTTTGCAAATCAAAGCAAACACAGCTAATCTGATTCTGAATCTCTTTCATCCCAAGTAAGAGTCCTAACCACAGCCCTGTGAGCTGTCTGCTTGTCTCTCCACTCTTTCATTTGAAGGAAAACTGTAAAATAACTCTTTTTCTTCATATGGAAATGGGAAGCATTTCTAAAATCCCAGGAATATTTACAAGGCAGGAAGAGTGTTTCCTGCCCAACTGCAGCCGCCGGTTGTGATCACAGCCTTCTGAGACTGAGTACAGGCTGTCTATAATTACGTGTTATGTTCAAATGTGTTCTACCTTTATGAATATATTGTAATTTTTTTAAACTTCTAAAGGGCTATTTCAGTGTGAGAGCAGTCCAAGACCCAATGAATATACCTTTGTGTGCAGTTCTCTATAGTATTTCCAGATTAACAGTTATGCACTTGAAAGCCAGCTGAGAACTTGGAGAAAACTTTATTATAAGTAGTTTATCTGTCTGGAATAAGAGCCCAGAGTTTGCAATGTAAAATAGTTGCTTATGAAAAATGCATTCTTCTTAAGTGAAACAGAGCATAATCTTTGTGGCGAAAAGCCAGAAGTTGAGTTTCTTTTCCAAGCTGTCAGAAGGCAGACAACAAAAAATTGCCTGTCACATTTATTGTTTCACATTCTGTGTGACTTTGTGAGCCAATTAACTATAGATCAGGAATAGAAGACTTCCAGCACAGTTCAAAGACGGCAGCCAAAATGGCAGTGCTGGATCGGGCCCTTTAATAGCTCCTGTATTCACCACTGACCATGCTGCGATGATTGGTTCGTCACTAGTGTCTTTAGCAGAGTGTTGGTAAGGTACGGCTGGTTGTTTCTTATACACCTCTAGCATATTACCCAAGTGGCAGAGAAGTTTTAGTGGTACATGAAGTTATTCCTTGAACAGCAAGAGTCAATTGGTAGCTTTCATGGGACAGAGGAAGGGAAAATTTCACTCAGAACAGATTTTTACATTGGCCAAAATTTTATGTTCTTTTTCCCTTACTTTGACTTCATAGTTAAAACCCGAAAAAACATCTGGAAAATATTTTCAAAGTGCTAAGTTTTGTGGTTTAGATGCTCTGCATCTTCCTTTCTCTCCCTGAAGGAAAAAACACCCCTGGAAACCAGCCCTCTGATGTGCAGACAGCATTTCCTTAGGCCACGGAATGATGTGAACTCCCGTTTCCTGCATCCTGGGGTTGTGTATTATGGGAAAAAGATGATCCAGTGCAGGGTGGGAATGGGGCTCTCCACCCTGTGAAGTTGTGAATGTCATCCAAGTGCAACACCCTTGAGTAGGGTGAGGCTTGAAACCACCTCGAGATTTCTCATCAACTAGTTTATGTGGCTCCTTGCCTGCTGGGCTGGTTTGTGGCTCCTGTTGTCAGGAAACTCTGTCTAGGTAGCCCAAATGCTTCACTCAGCTCTGCTGTATGGGACAGCAAGTGCTTGGGAGCAGGCTGTTGAACACCTCAGTGCTGTAATACCTGTGTGTTTTGTGGGTCTTCTGCCAGGTGCCTGTGTCTCCTTAGAAAAGTGCATTTAGGCTCCAAAAGTGCTTAATGCTACTTAGCCATTCACCAGCACTACTGGCAATGTCAGTTCCCCCCGCAGATTACCAGCACACATGATGTAGAAAATGGGGAACGTCTAATACAAAAACCTTACTGCTTCCTGACACCATAAACCAAAGGCAAAATTCAGCTCGTTTTGCTCTTGCTTTCAGGCACAGTGAAAAGTACATGAAGGGTCTATTGCAGGTGCTTAATTACAAATAACTCCAGATGATAGAATGTTGATTTTCAGTATCTTGTGCTCCCTGCATATGTTCTTCAGCTGTAATTTAATGTTCCCTCTCTAGCCATGACAATGCTATCAAATTTGTTGGGTTATAATAATGCTATTAATCCTGATTAGTATTTTATTTTGTTTTATCAGAGTGTGGTGTACAATGCAGGAGGAAGTGAGAGTGGATAAATTAATAAAGATTGTTAATGAATAAGGGTGTTGCAAAAGCATGATGGGTCTCCAGCAGGAGGGAAATGCTTGCACAGATGGAGAGCAACCGTTGAGAAGTACATCAGAACAAACCAGCTTCTCATCAGCTGCAAAGGTTGTATCTAAGACATATGATGTTGAAGAGACACCAAGATAATTGTAAAACAAAAGTCAGATAGGGAGGAAGCCCCAAGACACAGATGCAGTGACCCTGAGAAAGTTGCCCGCAAGTGATTACCCTGAAAGTCTATGTAGATGTCCTCATCATCATCTGTGTAGATTACTGTATGGAGAGAGGATTGCTTGTCTTTCAGGAAACATCCTTTTTGTTGTGCATAACAACAGTTACACAGGTGTAGGGAGATCTGGCTTTTAGGACTTAAGTGTGAATGAGGGTGGTTGTGGTAATAAAAAGCAAACAAAAGAAAAAAGACTATTTTGGAAGCAGGACTGCAGCAGTGCCAGAACCTAAGGAAGTTATCTTGCAGCACTCCTACATGTTAGACCCGAACCACAGTCCCTCCAGACAGCAACTCTGTATTTCAGAAAGACTGCTCTGTAACAAGTGCCACACCATGTTTTCTATTCTCACCTAGGAAGCACTTCTGTCCTTGGCAAAAACAACTGTGTCAAAAAAGCAGTGAGAAATTCTTAGATTAACTATATTTAGTATTTCCTAAAATCAAAACATCGTGTTAAGTGATTCACTTCCTTTTGTTTTGAGGTATAATTACAATTGCTAAATTGTTCTCAGGAAAGTGATTAAAAGAAATTTGCCCCCTGGAGAAAAATGTAGGAAAGATTAAAAGGCAGAGATTTGTTGTTGTTGTTTCTTTTTTGCTGTTTTGTTGTGGGTTTTTTTAATCTGTAAAACAATGTTGGGTTGTTGGGTGTCGTGGTTTTAGCAGTGCTAGAGACAAAGCAGAATTAAATAGAAAAAATATTTTAAAGGGAAGCTGAAGCTGGTGATGAGAAAAGACTGTGAGGAAAAAAATGCAGAGGAAGTAGGTGGAATCACACCCCAACCCGACTTGTTTGAAAGCTTCAAGCCCTTTCTTCAGAGATTACAGCATGCCACTGTGGGGGAGAGGGCTGGAGAGGCAAGGGTTTACTTTGTGGTAATGAATTAAAATTTAAAAGAAGGTTTGAAATCCCTGAATGTCTGTTTTGATGTCAATCGCAAAGCAAGGTTAGTGCTATTAAAGTATTGGCAACCCAGAAAATCACAGAATAATGCTGTTTAGAGGATCCCGAGGTATCTGAATAGTTATTTTGTATCTGTTGTGTTGATGCAACTGACACAGTCTTGTTTCTCTTGCAGTAAATGGCAAAATGGACTCTAATGATATGTTGAAATCTAATTTTAACAAAGGAGGAGAGAATTAACAAAATAGAAGTCCCTCGTCTGGTTTGCACATCCCAGTGTAGTAGAAATTTAGTTTGTGAGTCGTGTGAATCAAGTGACCATCTTCTTGAATGTTTATTATATGGTACCTAGCATGCCTTTGAAGATGAAAGAGAATCATCTTGTTCGTATTCAGGTTTCAGATTCCAATGTAATGATTTTAACTCAAATTATTTCATTTTACAAGGTAAAAAAGCACTGGTTTGTAGCAGGGCTTTGGTGAAACCCAGTGCAATGCCAAATGTGAGGATTGGGTTTCTGTGAAGATGCTCAGTCCTCAGCAGAGAATCCAAACATCCTTCTTATGTCCTCTCAGATCTTCTGCTCAGCAGAGATGAGCAGTTCCTGCTGACCTTCAAATGCCGCTGATTTTGCTTGGCCCTGGTCTGATATTCTGGCTGTACTCTGGAGAGTTTGAAAGCTTAATGTGTGTAATGTGGTAATATTGCTCCAAGTCACCTGCTTTGGTAAGCCTTTTCACCAGTTTTTGCTCAAAAGGTACTCATTTCAGCCTCAGCAAGGATACTAGAAATGCAGCATATCTGAATAGGATTTACATCTCCGTGCAATGAGTGCTTCTAGTGCCAGTGCTGAAGAAAATGAAATCTCAGCAAAGTAAATTGACTCATAAGATTTTGGCAAGGTGGATGTTTAAAATGGAAGATTAGCAATCAGGGAGATCTATTCCTTTCATAGAAGTCAGAAATCTACAGTGTATGCCTGGAAGTCTAAGGAGCAGTAGCGGCTTGAAAATCAAGATTTAAAGAGGGTTATTTTTTTCAGTTGCTGTCATCACTGTATAATGTCTATGAAAAAAATCTAATGCGTGCTTAGTTTTCAGTTTTCACAATTTCATTCGACCAGCAGATCATGTTTCAACATTAATCTTATGCAACAGAACAATATAGAGATGTGAGAAAAAATATACTTGAAATCCAAATCTAACATGAAACACTATTTCTACTGCCAAATCAATAGAACTATATTGACATTATTTTTTCTTTCTTTGGCAATATGTATCTCAGAAGAAGATCTACTGTTTTGCATTTGGTGGTGTGAAGTTATTGTAAAGATATCTGCTCATCTTTTAACTGATCTCCAAGAAAATCAGTGGAATGAAGTTAATTCTATGATTCTATATGCATATGGACAAATTAGTGCCATTCTCATGTTCAGAAAGAGATTGTCTCCATGCAAAACTTTCCCAAAGCATATAGTGCTGAATAAGCTGTTTATATTCTGTAATACTTTGCATGTTTCCAACCCATACTAATATTTTTGGTGTAAAATCCACTTTTATTCTGGAGCACAGTTTGCACATGAGGGGGTTTTCCCAGATGTACATTGTGAAATTGTTTATTTTACAATTAGAAGGTTTCTCCATGAAGACAGACCAAAGTTTTCTCTGTAACATCTTCATGACATCAAAAACGTAAAGAGTGGGTAGAAGTTATTTATTACTGTCAAGATGTGTTTTACACAGCCACAAAAGGTTCCTTTTTGAAAGTAAAATCATGTCTGAACATATTTAGGATAATTATTTGAGTTTTGAAAGCATGTCATGTTCAGAGAGATTTCAGAAACTCAGTTGATTTAGCATATAAAGGAAAAGTGTAAGGAGTGGCTTCATCACTGTTTACCCAGGGAAAGTATTTGGTAATGTGGGTCCAGCTAATGTACAAGGCATTGACAGGAACCAAATGGCTGGAAGTTGAAGCTAGACATACTCAGACAGAAAGCAAAGAAAACTTTTTTAATAGTTATTAAAACCATTACCCCCAGAAAAGTTTGCCAAGACATGATAGATTTACTATCACACTTAAGTGTGGTATTAATAACACTGAAACGAGCTGTGGAACAGCTTGCCAAAGGATGTTGAGGATGCTAAAGCTTTGCATGGATCGAACAGATATTTGGACAAATTAATGGAATAAAAATTAATTTAGAACAGTTAAACTTGCCAAAGACTACATCTCTGACTCAGGGAATCACTGAACCACAGGAACTGCTGGCCACGAGGGCAAGAAATACATGGCCTGATCTGCATCCATCTGGCTAGACTACATCCCCTTTTCTTCCCAAAACAGGGAAGCCGTGTCCATAATCAGCAGCTCGGAATGGTCTCTGGCCTGGCCGTGTTCCAAACAGTGCCTCAGCATTACTTAGAAGAGCTGACCAGGGCCAAACCTGAGCCAAGGAGAATGCTAAATGTCAAGTCGTGGGTGTGATTTGGGGCAGAGCCGGCACTGCAGTTCTCATCACTTCACTGGTGCAGGTATAGCTGAGTTGCCCACAGACTGCTTCTAGTTGGGTTTGTGGAAGATAACTGAAAAAAGCAAGTCGCTAGTCAGGAAACCTAAATTCACTACAGTGAGTCTGCAATTCTTCTGCAGCAACTGTTTGAGATTTGGACCACTGCTTTGGTTCAACCTGGGGCTGCTGGGCCGGCTGTGGGAACCCTGGAATAAATTTCCGTGGCCTTTATGCCACTGGTGGCCAGGCGCATGCTCACAGGAGCATTTTAAGGACCCTTTTGTGTCCTTAAAAGTCTCTGGCTATAGGGACATAATGTGTTACTGCTGTTGTTACTTCAACGATTTTGTAGGGGCTGCACTGATGTAGGTAAACCAGGAAAAAAGCTGCTGCCATAAGGACCTCATGTAACCAAAAGCCACACAGCATAGCAATGACTGCACATTGTTTATATTATGATTTTTCACATATAATGAACACATATAATGAACTAATAACATGTAGACCAATTGCACAAGTAAGGAGCATGAAAGCTTGGTCAACAGATACCTTGCTTTTTGTAAGTCCCATGCTATTACATACTTCTAAGGGTTTAAGTGATTTTGTGTTACCTGAGCTATGTGCTTCAGGGATGTATATAAAAAAAACCACCAAAAAGAAAGCATTGATAGTAAAGAACATCAAAATGCAGTAAAATTATGATCTTTGATAAATTTTGGCCTAAGAAAAAATAATGGAAGCACAAGGACGCATGATTACGTCAGTGTTGGAGAAAGATCTAAAGAACTTATCAGTCTTCTTTGAAATGACAATCATAATACTCTCCATAGCAGTTTGAGGGTCTCTCCCTCATCAGCATTTTCCAACAAATAAATGTAGAAAAAAAAATTCTCCTTTAATGTAGTCCTTTAAACAGAGAGTCTTTTGTTTTATGGTCATGAAAAGAGACTTCAAACAAGCTGTTTCAAAGAGAAATCTTGGCTAGTGCTTTGAAGAAATCATTGTTCACAGATATTCTAGATTATCTGAAGGTCTCTTTGGTAAACACTACTGAAGTGATACCCTTTATTATTTGAATTTATAGGATTTCCATTTTCACGCAGAATTTTTCACATCACAGAAATTTCCAGTTGTGGAAGGAATATAACAGTCAACGCAGAGAGGGTTTTTCTGTTATACTGAAGACCAGCCATAACGGCTAAAGCCTCATCTCATTTGCTTTGAAACTCCCCACCTTTACTTTTAGGTCATGGCTTATATTCTGCCAATTTTATTTCAGCTTCACTGATAAGGCTGTAGGATTCCATGTGTAATAATTAGTCTTGTGACTGCTTATCAGCATCATTTCTCATCTTGCGTTAGTAAGAATTGAAGAGAGCAAAGAGAAATGGTGTGGAAATAAGAATAGCTGCTGACATTGATGCAGCCAATAGGAATCAGATTCTTTCAGAGGAATGAATTTAAATACCATTTCCAGCAGTTCATGGAAAGATATAGGCCCTTTTCCAATGTTTTCTGTGTTACTGATAAAGTTCAGCACAATTAAATGCTTGAATTAGAAGCCATCTACTTTCAGAAACAAAGAATTTTCTTCCAAATCTTTACCACTTTCATCATGATGCATTACAAGGCTTACTCTAATCTTTTAAGAAGAACCACCAACTGTTTAAGGTTCTCATGGGAACTACTGAGGACTAATAATGACTAATCTAATTTCTCTGACAGTTGACTTTGATAATCTTGAAATATATTGTCATCAAATATGTCACGTGTTTAGTTAAAGGGATGCTTTCCTGCCATAGGTGATAATCAAAATTTTGAGCACAAATAATTCTCCTTCATTGACAATAAGCACCCATGCAACATCTTCTTTCACAAATAATGAAATATTTGCTTATAAACTATGCAGCCGTTCATTTGCCACCCACTTAAATCTGTCAGCCGACGGTCTGGATGTAGGCAGACCATACCAGTGGATCCTAATGCCAAATGGCAATGTAGACCATCATGCTTTGGCACTTCCATTGCTATCATCACTTTTTTCTTAACTAGAAACCTTACCCAGACAGTCTTGAGCATTTTCTGTATTTGCCCAGGGTTTTCAGATCTTCAGTGACCAACTTGGAGTTAATGGGCAACAAATCTATCTGGGCTGCCATGCACCCAGAAACCTTGGCTGTGTCCATGATGTGTGTACAGGTGAAGTCTGGTGGTTTTGGAAAGCATTGCACTTACTGTCCCAGCACAGCACAGTTGCTGTGGGCCTGAGAAAAAAACCCACCGTGCTGGGCAGGTTTATCAGCTGTACGCTGTAGGTACAGCAAACTTGCACTTCTGGGAAGCACTGGACTTGCATGATGTGATTATAGCTGTTTGATGTGTACAGCCATCACAAAAATGTGTTAAGACCATCTGGAGGAGGCAGATTGGGCATCCTCACCACAGTAGCTGCAAACGTCCTGGTCATGTGGGCATATATTTTATCTTGAGAAATCTCAGATGTCAACCCAGACTAAAGGGATGACATGAAGAATCATCATGAGTTTACTTATTGCTGCAAGCATGTAACGTAAGCCAAGTGATGTGTGAACGAAAAAATAATTGTTTCTCTGTAGTCCATAGAGGACCTGGGAAGAAACTGTACAAACTGAGCTGCCAGACTGTGGCATTCAGCTTTAAAATCATAAAAATGCAGAAAATCCTTAGTTGGATTCTAACTCGATGGTTTACCAGCCCTAAAAATTCATTATATATCAACAGAAATCCCTTTCCACCCACCTCCTTTCTTTGCATTCACTATCAGCTCTATCAATGTATGTTACTGCATTTCATCAGTTGCATTTCATGGTCTTTATGCAAACAACCTCATTAGTATGGCAGCAGAAATAGACTGGGGAGACAGACTGCCAAATGGAGCACAACTTTTCCTCTGAGAACTTCATTTACAGCCCTAAAATCATGCCAGCACCTGCCTGTTTTGGTGAAGTTCTCTGTAATAACCAAAACATGTTGTTCAGGCTCTTCAGGTCCAAGTGGTAAAGTCAGTGTAGGAAGGTAGTCTGGGAAGCCTCAGTGATGTCTTTCAAGTCTTTAGTTCTCTTACCTTTTGGATGTGATTTGAAATAGAGTTCTGGATCTCTCCTAGATGCTGGAAAGCATAAAGGCTTTCTTTTTTCACCCATTTTTTGATACTCTGTCCCTTCAAGACCAAGACTGAGGTTATGCCATTATGGTCCATGCCTGCAAGCTCAAGCTGAATTTTGAGTGATGATGAATATGTTCAGGTGATGATTGAAAAAAAAAAAAGATCATTTTTCCTATTTTCAGCAGGAAAGGGAGGCATGGAACACTACAAATGTTAACTAGAAGCCAGCAGATAAAGGTATATTAGAGAGTCTTTGAGCAGAATCTCTGACTGCAGAAAGGGAGGGTCAGGTTTCTCTGGGAGAGGTCCTGGCACTCTAGTGAGAGGCCCTGGAAAGAATGAAGTCAGTGGAGCAAACCTATTTCCCCCTATCTATTAGATGTGGTGACTGCACAGTTGAAGTGTAATCTGGGAAGATCACACCTTTGGGTAGTTGCCAGGAGGGTGCCTTGCAGACCACCCGAGGAGCCTGGGCAGGTGGTCTGGTTGTGGGTGCTTGTTCAACTTTCTCAATCTGCTTACCCATCATTCCCCTGCCTTTTGGGAGGATAGAGCTGTCTGAGGCTTACAAGCCATTTCCAAGAGTCTCTGTTAAGAGATGCTACAGAGATGCAAAACCTGTTTCAGTGTCAAATAATTTCTGAAATTACCAAAATTTTATATAGTTTATTTGCCCATACTGAAGATGTGAGGGTCACTCCTTTTCAATGTGGAGGGCATGCTTTCACAGGTTGATCCTGTGTATTTTACTCCTTCCTTCCCATTCCAGTACTTGCTAAAATCAGACTCAGTAGCAAGTTTTAGGAAAAAATCTGATTTTCACATGCTCAGCAGAGACTCACTTGAACTTTTCTACTTGCACCCCAATTGGTGTATCTGCACAGAGCATGGTCCAGTGCAGAGACATACAGGACCTGTCCAGCGATGGCAGTGCACTGCCAGGTGTGAGAGCACAGGGCTTTTCCCCACCATGTCCCTGAATCCTGCTGAGCCCAGACAGTTGTTGCTGCCTGAACTGAATTGAAAGGCAAGGCGGAAGAAATTAGGAGAGTGAGCTGGATGGGATGAAAGTAAGACATGAAGGGATGGAAAAATAATGGACAACTGGAAATGCATAGCAAAGGGACTGGGCATGGGGAGCTGAGAATTGCCAAGCAATGAGATAAGGGCTGGGAAAGCAGAGGAGTAGGGACAAGGCTGGCAAGATGAGGAGACTGGGACTTTGGTGAGTGGAAAAATGGTATGACTGCCATGGAGCAGGGATGGTTTGGAGGGGAAAGGACAGAAAAACTCAGGCAGGGAATAGTTGTGAAGGAGAGTATGTGTGAACTTAGTCACCAGACATCTGGCAGAAGTCTCTCCTCCTTCAGGCTGTTCTTCCCATGGGGGCCGGCAGCCTGGACCACTGCCAGAGCCTCGGCTAGAACCAGTATGGTGACAACGCTGTGGCACAGTGTTCATCTTCCTTTTCTAAACACAAACAAGAAAACGTCCCCTTGGGATTTAAATACCCAAATGTGTTCTCTTAAAAGACTGCCACTGGGGTTGTAGTTAGTCACTCAAATGCTAGGACAGGCTGTGCAGTTTTGGTTCACTTTCCTTGGAGTTGGGCACATGAGTAAATCAAAGACATATCCATCTTTGGGCAGCCCTAACTCTGACATTTCCTCATCTCTGTGTTTCTGCTTTTACTTTTCCTGAGAAAACTCCAGAAACCTTTACAAACAAAGACTTGGGTTTTGTTTCCTGTTTTTCCTCAATGCTTTAGATAGAAAAAAAGAAAAAGAAGGATATTTTTAATGCAAGATGTTCTCTCAGAACAGAGCAGGAATTGTTAGTGTAGCACTGAAGACAATACTATTATTGCTTAACTTTAATCCTTACGACTGTATCAGAATGAACAGGCAGTCTTCATTCTTCCATTCCCTGTTCAGTGTATTTGACTGCTGCCTTTACAAAATATTTTTAGCATGGTTTTGTGTAGGTGACTGCGTGTGTGTAAAAGAAAGATATGTCATCTTTTTTTATTAGCCCACTCATCCACATGCTGTGATGAAAAGCCGGCGTGTTTGTGTGTGTACAAATATGTCTGTCCGCATAAATTAGAGGGTTTGCATCTGAATCAGGCAATGTGTTTCTGCAGCAGACAGAGCTGCCTTTCTCCTCCAAGGCTTTGGAGCCAGATCCTTGTTCTGAGATGTGCAGTTGAGAGGCAGTGATGGTGTTTCTAGCCCTCTTATACCATTAAATATATTTGTTAGTGTCCCAGCACAAAGCCTTGGAGCCAAAGATACAGAGCCAAACCCAACTTCGACCCTGACTACCTGGAATCTTTCCATTGACCTTAATAGGACTGAGATCAGACCCCAGCTATAAGCGGCTGGAAGGAGATAACGTAGATGATTATTTTGGTTTCCTTTAGATTGCTTCATGCTTTGCACTTTCCCATGTTTTCTTAGCATCACATTCACTCTGTAGTTGGCAGGTACCATTATTTAACTTTTACCTGCCAGCTCTGTAGTCATCATGTCTTTGTGTTGGCCTGTGTGTTGGTAGGCTGAAACAAGACTCTGGGTGTGCTGGTGATTGCAGGAGAGATCTTTTCCTCTTTCGTTACATCCTTCTTTTCCTCTTTACCAGCTGTCAATTGTCTGAGCTGCCTGCGTGAGCTGAGCTTTGCTTTGGAGTGGCTGCTTTTCATAATCATTGTAGAAGCATCATCTTGTGAAGGGGGTAGAAGAAGGCACTGATAAGGATGAAAAGTACATGTTTTTAGGGCTTGAGTTTTGAGAAAAAAGTAAGGGAAAGCCCTCATGACATCAGGATGGAGGAGTGTGTTTTCAGCATGCAGTTTTGTTAGTATCTGTGCAGCCTGGGCAGATGTACATGAGAGGAAACACCACTGAGCTCAGCCCTGCCAGGGTGCCAAACCCAGATGCTGTGGCCAGTTCAGAGACATCAGTGCCCCCATTGCTGTCTCTGGAGGTCTGGGGGCAGTGAGGTCAGACAGCCCCAACACTAAGTCCCTGTGATGCACTCTAACCTCCCAGCTGGTAGAGCTGCTGCTTGATCAAGGCAAAACCAGGTTGATTCAGAGAGGCTGAAGGCTCCTATTAAACATTCTCTTCCTTTTTTTGCTACCAATCTGGAGCGTTGGAATGGAAGGTTACAGGCTCTTTAGAAAAGACAGGCCCAGCAGACAGGGAGGGGGAGTTGCTGTTTATGTTAGCGATAGGCTGGAGAGTACGGAACTCTTTGGGGACAGG
>JANHGB010018695.1:0-17984 GCA_026283785.1 Coracopsis vasa | reverse complement strand
CCAAGATACAAAATGCTTCTTCTGCACATATGCCAGGATCATAGAACCCTGCTGTCCTCCCTGTCCTCTGTGCTGCCTCCTTTCATCTTCTTATATCCCAGCTATCCCCAGAGCTCTAGTGACGCTTGGGACTGTCCAGGAGCTGTTTAGCTGTACCTAGAGAAACTCACCTGTGTCCCCAGCACCGTTGTGGCTGCTGGGGGATATTCCCCCCATCTCATCCTTGTCACTTTTTCCAGGTTTCTCTCACTGTTTCACAGGACTGTGCACCAGGCTTGCTCCTCTTGTTGCCACCTACTGTTGTGGCCTTACCAGGGAAGGTGCCCCCTGTAACCTTTTATCTGTTTGTCTTTGTGCATTTATTGCCTCCATCCACATTACTAGACCCGCTTTTGGGTTTTTTTGGTCATTGCAAATAATCACCTCATTTGTTTCCCAGTGAGTTTGCCACTAAAAGCGAACTTTACTTACTGGGATCATTTCCTGTGCTTTCTTATTTTCAAGTTATATTCCATCACTGTCATTATTCCTCTGTTACCTTCGCCCTTTCTGTTTTCTTCCTCCCAGTAACTCTTTCCTTCACCATGTTTTCTTGCCTTCCTGATCTTATTTTCCTGTCATTAAAACTTTCTTCATGATCTCACCTAATACTCTCTACATACTCCTTTCCTTTGTAGACTCACATGCTGTCTGTCCCCCTTTGTATTTAAATCCTTCAGCTATGCCTTTGAGGAGAAAGGAATCTAACCCTAGTATATCTGTATACTTGTCAGTCAGCACTAAGAGGACACAGTTTACTTACTTGGTTTACATTATTTTGTTTTCATTTGTTTCGTTACTGACTTCCTCAATGATCTTTTCCCACTATATGTGTTCATATGTAAACATACACCTCCCCCTTAATATACACATACCCTGATGCTAGTCTGGGGAAAAAAAAGGGATTTCTGTCTTGGAAATCCTTTGGGCTGGACTAGGAGGAATGGTCCATGGCAGTGTAACTGAAATTAGGCCAAATATTGTTTGTAATACCATATTGTTAATTGTTACTTAGTTGATACAGGATGTGTTTGGGATGTATTCTCTTTGGGGGTGTAGTAAGATACTTCATAGGTACCTAAGTGCATAGCTTTTTACTCCAGAGATGCTCATGAATAACTGCTGTAATGTTGTCTATCAATGGATAGGTGTCTTTGTTGGATTGACTTTGTGTCTCTGCTGGTGACTCTACTAGAAAGAAAACTTTCCCCCTCCTGCTTTGTGACTTACCTTGCTTCTCTGCATTTGTTGCCCATCTTCTTATTTTACATCTTTGTTGCTTTGGTTCTTAAGATTGGTTGCATTTCAGGGTCATATCATCGCCATATGTTTGAGATGCACTTGATTGTCCTGTGGAGGCATGGGGAACACGTATGATCTTGGGAGTAATTTATACACTGAGCTCTAGAATCCAGGTTCGGTACCTAGCATTGACAGATGCTTCTTTTCTCAGCTGAGTACACGCAAGTCCTTGTAACTTGACAACACTTAGAGCAACTGATCAAGGCTTCTGACCTAAGTGATCCTTCTGGAAGAGACTTTGCATTGCCTATCCAGGGGTCAGGTAGAGAAGTTTCTTAGTTTTGGCACTTAAATGAGGCATATGCACCTTCCTCCTTGACTGACGAAATAGTTGTGCTCACTTAAATAAATAAGTCATCTTCCACCTTAGTCCTTTATACACTGGTTTAAACTTGCCTTATGACATTAGCCTGTTACGTAGGCTTCCAGCATGAGAAAATTGCATTGATATAATTTAAATTAGTTTAAGCTAGGTTGATGCACACCCTTATTTGGATACTGATTTGAGGCTGAATTTAGCTTATTCTTAACCTTGGTGCTAGCTCTTATATTCTGTGTTGTTATGAAAACAATACTGAGTCCTTTGAGAGAGTTACCTCAGATATTCAGCTTAAAAAGTATTTTCTTACAACTTATATGTTGAGATCTCCAAGTACTGCCTTTCATCTGCTATGTTTCTCAAGTCGTGCTTAGTTTTGTATACTCACAATTATTTCGGTAGGGCTCAGCTTAATGATGAGTCACATCCTGGGTGTCAGTGGTTGTGTGAATTGAGTATATCTGGAGTTGTCTTGTTGGCATTAAGTTGTGCTTTGTTTTTCCTTAAAAAGAATTCCAAGTGGATGAAACAGCTTTAAAGGTGTCCCCCTTGCTCTTGTACCACTCTCAACATCAACAATTTGTATCATGGATGTGAAGTGAGGGGGTTGTCCTAGTAAGAGGTTGTCAGTGTGTTGCAGGTGGATACTGATGTCATGTGGAGTACTTTTCAACTAGGATTTTCTAACTCGCCGGGGCAGAATTGGATTGAGGTATAAGGTGTCTGCATCAGTGCTTCTGTTGTACTTTCCATGCTGTCCAACAGGGTCTGTCTGTGCATCAGGAGGAGAACAGGGTACATGTCCCACTTGGATGGGCATGCCAGGAGGATGTGCACAGGCAGCCCCAGCAGCTTCCAGGTTGATACAGTCTTCCTGTTGTGCAGAGCTAGAAGAAAGAAGAGTGTGGAATATTTGGTCTTGGAAGTTCTGCATATGCTTTAGGAATGCATAAACTTGCTGTAAATAGACTACTTAGGTGCTAGCATTATATTATAAACTAATAAAACCTTCTAATTACTGTGTTTTTCAAGATGATCTCCATGTAAAGTGGTTGTTGGAACCAACAGTGAGAGGCCTAGGGGAAACATGTAAGCTATGCAGCATGCAAACTTAAACTACCTTTTGATTTTTCACAGAGACCCTTGAATTTCTCTTACTTGCTAAAGGAGAACTTCCAGTAAGGAAAAGGCAAGAAAATGTAATGGTTGGAAAATTATAGAGAGCTTTTGAGCTTGTCTACGTAAGGAACTTGCTATTTTATTGTAAGAGCTGTAGGTTTTTCAGTAGAAGACTACTACAGATTGACTGTTGATGTTCTTTACAGCACTGCAGTTCACACCTGCTGCAGACATGACAGGGGAAGTTCATGTTAGATATAAGGAAGAAGTTCTTTACTGTGCGGGTGCTGAGGCACTGGCACAGGCTGCCCAGAGAAGTGGTAAATGTTCCATCTGTGGCAGCGTTCAAGGCTGGGTTGGACAGAGCCTTTGGTGACATGGTCTAGTGTGAGGCAGGCAGGGGGTTGGAACTGGATAATCCTAAGGTTCTTTCCAACCCAAACCATTCTGTGATTCTATGAAATTACTTGGTAATAAAACTGTCCCAAGCTGATGTGCTCTGCTTTAGTGCTATAACTTTAATGTAACCTCTTAATTTTTGTAAAAAATTAAAGTGTAGCCTTTAACAACACACATGGAATATTGTCAGATTTAAACACTTTTTTCATTATGTGAGGAGTTATGTGAGGTTAGGTGAGGGAATAGTTGTAGTACAGGTGCTGGGAAAACCACTTGTTTAGGAAATAATGTGTATTCCAGTGGGTAATTTTCTGACAGTTTTCTTTTTACCTGCAGAACCTCTGATGCCTCAACAGTGAGCTGCTCCATATTGCTACCTCGCCTCTTCTTATAAATGGTACAGGTCAAAATGAAATACATTTTATTTATGTATTTTTTTAATACAGCAAACATTTATTCTATTGCACTCTATTTAATATGACATTTTTCAAATCCCTCTTCATCTGTGAGCCTTGAAAAAAATAAATGAAGACTACTATGAAAACAGAAAAATGCTGATTCTATTTGGCACTTCAGCAAACTGATAACGAGTAATATGTAAATTTTTGCCAGAGTTGGGATCTCTTGTATTTTATCCTCAGGATTGCCCTAACTTCTTTGCCAATTATATCCTGGACTTGTAAAATGAAGTGTGACCAGCAGTTTGAGGGAGGTGATTCTCCCCCTCTGTTCTGCTCTCACGAGACCGCGCTTTGGAGTACTGCATCCAGCTCTGGGGCCTCCAGCACAAGAAAGACAAGGACTGGTTAGAGCAGGTCCAAGAAGGGTCACAAAAATGATCAGAAGGATGGAATTCCTCTCCTGTGAATAAAGCCATAGAGAGTTGAGGTTGTTCAGCCTGGAGAAGAGAAGGTTTCAGGGAGACCTTATTGAGGCCTTTCAGTACTTGAAGGGGGCTTATAAGAAACATACTTTTTTTATCAGGAGGCTTATAAGAAACATACTTTTTTTTACCAGGGCATGTGGTGAGAGGACAAGGGGAAATGGCTTTAAACTGACAGAGGGAAGGTTTAGAAGAGATACTAGAAAACCATTCTTCACTCTGAGGGTGGTGAGAGGTGGTACAGGTTGCCCAGACAAGCTGTGGCTGCCCCATCCCTGCAGTGCTCAAGGCCAGGTTGGATGGGGCTTGGAGCAAACTGGTCTAGTGAAAGGTACCCATGCCCATGCAGGTGATTGGAATGAGATGAGCTTGAAGGTCCCTTCCAACCCAAACCATTCTGTGATTCTTGAACAAACTGTAACTTTGTGAAATTCTTCCAAAAGCTCAGGAAAAAATTATGTTATCTCCTTTTCTTCCCCTTTTGATTGTTCTGTTTTGGAGTCAGTATAGTTCACTGGTAGCTTGGTCTAGCAGGTACGAGGCATTGCTTGACATCAGTACTAAAAATAAAGGATCAAATATATTTTCTGAGGTCTTTGTAGTAGTTACCCACTAAATTCACATATCAGTTCAATACTGTTGACTTGTGGTTTTCTTTAAATTATGAGTACGTACACTTGATATAAAATGCTCCCTGTCTTTGGGTTTCATTAGATTTCCTCTAGTTAATGTTGCTGTATGTGTCAAACTTGGTGTTACTGTGGAGAAGAACTGGGAACTTTATTCACACACAGGATGGTGAAGGCCATGATGATTGAAAGCTTATGCAATGTGGACAGCTTCTCCCTCTGCTCTGGTAATGCACTGATCTTTGGAGACATGTACATGCTTCTCTTCTCCCATTTTCATGGACATACCAGTGGCTTTGCTAATGGGACCAGATGTATTTGATTCATTAATACAAGGTAGACAAAAGTTAATTTTCAACATTTAAAGCAGGAGCTACAAAAACTTGGGTTATTAGAGATGCTGTTTCAGCTGTAGCTGAACTTAGAAACTTCTTATATGTGTTTTCATTTTGCATCTGATGTCACTTGGCTTGCTCTATGTGTTTAAGGTTGGACAATCTTAATGTGGATTAGAGTGCAGAAGGAAGGCTGCTGATGTGACCTTAGTTCACCCTGGTTTGCTCTGTAATTTACACTTGATTTCCTATGTAAATTTGCAAGCTCCTCTAGTCTCACAGCAGTGGAGACTGTCATCTGAAAGTTTTATCTAAAGTTTCGGAGGATAAAATCGAGGGGAAAAAGAAGGTTCTATGAAATAGAACTTATTTTGTTGGCTGCTAGTCTTTCCATCTTGCTTTTCATGGTGGTAATGTCATGAGTAAAGGTTCTGCTTGCTTCTGGGTCGCCAAAGGATAGACTTTTTCTATAGAATTGAAAACATGTTTTAAAAAATTCTTCATTTTCTGAAGAAAACAGACTGTTTTCTTACTCTGCTTTTTTTCAGAGGTAATACTGGAAAAGTTTTGTTGTTTCTGATAGTGTGCCTTTTGCTAGAGTGCCATCACTAATAGGAGTAGTATAAAATCAAACTGTATGTGCTTAAGTAATTTAATTGATTTTGTTAGGTTCTAATGCAGGCTTAGCTTTAAAACTTAATGGTGCAAGCTAAATCAACACAAAGTAGGATTTAAGTGTGGCTGTTAGGCATGTGTGTCAATTTGAACTTTTACAGAATTAAGTTAAACTGTTTCAGTTGCATACCAGGCACAGGTGCTGTCATCGGAGGTCAAAACAGATTAAAAATGTGCTGAAAATTATACTGAATTTATATGGAACTCACTTTTTGTGAGGTATAGATTCTTTGCTTTATGAGTTAGGGTTGTTATAGTTCATTTGAATCAGAAAAATCATGTATGAATCCCTTTCAGGAGTGCGATGAGAAAGTTCTCATTCTTTTTCTTGCTGGCTGTGGAAGTAAGTGTGCCTTGTCAATGTTATGAAACATATAAGAGCTGTACTGCTAACAGTGTTTGCAGCATTTATACCACAGTAGGAATATGGATTGCTAGCAGACATGTCTGGGCAGTTAATGTAGACCTTAAAAAGAAGACAAGAAAAAAGCTATCATCCCTGGCAGTGTTCAAGGCCAAGTTGGATGGGGCTTTGAACAACCTGGTCTAGTGGAAGGCCTCTGTGCCCATGGCAGGGCATTGGAACTGAATGAGCTTTAAGGCCCCTGTCAGCGTAAACCATTCTATGGAATGAATGTGAGTAACTGCAACAAGTCCTGGAATTTGTAGACTGGTTTTACTATGTGATAGTTGCAGTCCTCATAACTTCTGAATGAAATATTAGCATGAAGGTGACTATAGGAGAAAGCTTTTCAGTGCTTAAGCCATGCTCTCGTGGTATATTTGAACATCCGAAAATGTCAGACTGTTTGCAAGACGAATCGGTGTGACTGTAATCTTTATTTATAAGTTGAAGTGGCAAACTGCATTGCCTTGATCAGCTGAGCTCTTGCAAAAGTAAGAAGATGGAAGATGCTGTAAAATTAGCAAGCTGTTGGGAAGAGATTCCAGCCAGAATTGTTTTATGCTTGTAAATGTTAGTACTTTTTAAAGTTACTGGTAAGAACAATCACCTTCCAAACAGCATGGGAAAACTTTTGAAACATTATTACAGGTGGATGGAAACATTATTACAGGTGTAAATTCTGTTTGTGTCTAAAAGGTCGGTATGAAACTGTATGTTGTGATGCCCTAAGTGGTGTTATAATGGAGCGGCATTTGTGTCAGGGTTCAGAGGCTTGCCCTGCAGGTTCTGGCAGAGATTATGCTGTGTCTGAAGTGGACTGTAGTACCATCCCAAGATTGTCTTGGTGGAGATCAGTAGGATCACGGTGTTTTAGCTTATTAAGTTGGATTTAGTTAAAGTTTTAATGACTATTAAGAGATTTAGGAAAACAGTTCCATGTCAGAATTGTCCTTGCAGGATCAATATGGTCTCTAAACTGGCCCAAAGTATTTCAGAGTTTCCAGAGTCTTCTGTATTTGTTCTTGCTAAATTGCATTTGATGTGACTTGCCACTGCTGCCTTCTTTTTTTTTTTTCTTTTTTTATTTCCTAAGAAAAAAAGGTGTAGTATTCTGTTTTCTGGTTGACAATGTTGAGTATCTAGAATTACATTTTCATGGCTTGTCCTCCCTCGTTTTCCTTTTCAGCTTTTTCCTGTCTGATTCAAGAAATGCATCTTCATGTGCGTTGTCCTTCAAGGCTTATGTGTATTTTTCTAATGCAGGTTTTATCAATCTATGATATTTATATATGGTTTATTATTCCCAGATAGTGGGAATACTCAAGGCCTTTTGTCTTGTGTAAGCCTTTCCTCCTCTATAATGTGCCCACATCTTGACTAGATTTTTCTCTGCTCAGTGTTACTCTTTTCCTAGTCTGCAGCCTTCCTTTATCCAAGTTGTAAGAGCTGAGCATAATCAGTGTTTTAAGAAGCTATCAAGCTCTGTTAAAAAACACTGGAGGGTTTGCATCCTCTTTGTAGCACAGGAAAACCTGAGACCTCAGGTTAGAAAGGATATTTCAGCTTAGTAGTAAGTCTACAAGCTTTGATGTAAGGATTACTTAAACAGCAAAAAAGTGAACTCTCTTTGAGATGTGTAAACAAAACCTGAAGTTTTACCTGTATAGTAGTATGGAGGGTGTAGTCCCTGATACTGTTTGCAAAGTTGATGATGCAGCAAAATACCATGAATCTTTTCTTGTTGGCAGGAATATTAACCTTGACCAAAGTTTACTTAAGCTGCAAGTGCAGAAGGGAGAGTTTGCTTGTACAGATACATCAGCAAACCTCGTGTAGTCTAGACCCAGCATGTTTTTTAGGCAGTATATATATGGTGGTTTTCTGGGGGCTGTATTAGCTGTTGTGTTACTGTAGTGAGATCTTTGTCAAAAATTGCAGAACCATTTGCTGAAGGAAGACAAGAGGAAAGCTGAAATCAAAAAGTAAAGGAAGAATGCTAAAGAACTAATAAAAGAATAGGCAAAGAGAAATGGAAAAGCAGCACATCCAAATTTGCTTGGTGCTTTTCTGAGAAATAGTCATTTATGTTTTGGAAAACCCTTGTAATCGGGCATCCAAAATTAAAACCGTGTCAGTTAAAAAGGCTTTTGGTGATCAAGATCATGCATAATTTAAATAAATAAGAAAGGTGTAAACCCAGCATTTCCAAGTTACTTCCATGTATTCTGTTTAAATTTGAAAATAAAATTAAATTTGGGTGTCTTTCTAGCTATGAAGAAGAGATCCAGGCTTTTGTTTTATTTTTTCAGCTGGCAGTTGTGTCATTGGCACATGAAGTAATGTAGGAGCATACTTTTCATAGCACTTTATGTGTTACAGCTCTGATCAATGATATCTAGAGGAGGGAGTGGAGGAAGAACACTGAAGCCCAGGATGAAGGCATTGTCGGGGAGGTAAACTAGCAACTCCTCAAACTTTTATGCCAAATTTGCGAAACTGGATATTGAACTACTGGCAAATTAAGCATGCTTGTCTCTAAGCTACTTTTTAAATGCTGTGCAGTATGCTTTTACCACCTGAAGACAACTTTTAGAAAGGAGTGTATGTGTGTATACATGTGCCATCTCAGAATGAAATTAACTCTGTTGAAAATAAGATGAACTAAAGCTTTTCACGCTACATGTAACTCAGTATTCTATAATAATACAGAGGAACTGATCATTGTAATTTGCATAATTTGTCACTTACATATCTTTGTTGACAAGGGAGAAAAGATTCCAATGTTTCTCTTCTTGTACTGGAATGATTTCTGGAATAACCAATTTTTGCTGTAGGTGTGGTTTGATTTTGTTATGGACAGATTCTCCATATGTTCATTAATTACACATTCGTAGCATGTTAAGTGCGAAGGACATTACACTTGCTTCTAGTCTTGCTTTAGGGATTGGGTCGCTTCACATGCATAAACTGTCTGCCTAGTTTATAGTCTGTATATTTAGTGACATAAACTACTTCTGGACAGAAGTGTCAGTGCTATAAAATATTGCATGCCGGATGATGGCTCAACTAAGCTATGTTACGTTACAGTTTTGAGCTCATAGTGGCAACTTCAACTGAAGTCAAGTAAACACAATGCAGATACATGGGTATAAAAAGTGTATTTGAAATCATAAATTGTGAGTGCAAGTGATTATAGGGACAAAATAGAATTACTTCTTGTCTTTTTCCATTCCATCTAACGGAGGTTGTATCCTTTAGGATTCAAGAGATGTGTTTTAACTTGGCGCAAAGACATTTTTAAACGTCTCCCCCACCCCGCCACAGTGCTTGTGTTGGATTAATCATGTAAATTGTATCTTACAGGAGGGAGGTATAATCTCAGCTCTGTACTTTGCATTTACATGCCTTTTGAGAAGGTGTGTGTGTGGATGTTCAAGATGAATCCCAAGCCTGGTTTGTAGGATGGATCATTTGCAGTGTCCTATCTGTGAAACTGTGTTTGGTTAAGAGAGGATATATGAATGATAAATTGACTTCTATGGTTACCAGAGGGGTTTGGTTTAATTTTGATACGTTTTGTATCAAGCCTAACACTGAAAACAATTGACGTGCCTTTGAATATTTACCAAATATTTCGATACGGTAATACTTTGGAGTCGACTGTAGCAATTTTGTAATTTATGTGAGCTAGGGTATAAAATGGCATCCAGTATCTTAAGTTGACTTAAAATAGCATAAGAACAAGCAAGCAGTTTGCATTAGAGCAAAGGTAATGTTTAGTGGGCTTCTGTTTTAGTTGAAAATACTTGTGTGCTGGTGTTGTATGGCATTGGTTTGAGTATTGCATATCTTGGGTAAATAACCTTGGCTCACTGTGGAGGTAGCAGCAACTTTGAAGTAGTAAAACTGTTTGGAACCCTTATTGAATGTTGCTGCTTACTGAACAGAAGAGCTTCCTTTGAATTTCTGGATCAGACTTGCTGAAATGGAGCAACAGAAGAACAGGACAGAATCAGTTAGAGGAGTCAAGCTAGGAAAATGGGGAGGAAGGAGTCTGACAAGAGGGATTTCTTCTCTCATTTTTAAGTGTGTAGCTGTATTAAACTTACTCCTTTTCCTTGTCTTTTGAAGTCAAAGGTTAAATGTTTATTGTGCTTTATCCTTGTCAGTCCAGAGGGCTGATATTTTGCTTGTAGTGGCCTTTTAGGCAAACATGGTCACTGCACCAATTTTTACAAAAGATGTCAAGCTGCAGCCAGTGTCCAAATGAACTTGTAGTGTACTTCTGTTACTGGGAAACTTGCATTCAGTTTTAGAAAATTGATTTGAAGCAGTGTACTGAGGTGCAATTCTGACTTTAATACACCCTTGTAAACTTTGGAAACCTTGAAACACCAAAGGTCTTTGAACTTCTTTTTAATGACATTCATTCCACTGTAGTATATTAGTGAAGCTTGCTTCTCTTCCCTAAAGTGTTTGGGTTTAGTGTGATTAAATCTGGTCACCTTAGCTCATGCTATTAGGTGTGACAATAATGTTCTCCTCATCGTTGAAATCAGACAAAGGATAAAACACTTGGAAATTACGAAGTCTTGGCCCTGTTCCTCTGTACTATGTCTTCAGAAAAATGCTGTCAAGGCTCTGGGGTGAGCTGGAAAACCTTGACCTGGACCTCTAAGTTCTTACTAGGGCAAGAAGCTGACAACTTCAAATTCCATCTGTAACTATTGAAGTAAGCTATCTTGGAATCTGTGATTTGGAAATAAGTGGTTGTGGGAGAAGAGCAGGTAATGCCTAGGTCTTGGAGCTGTGAAGCTGAATGTTATGTTGTATGAGGACATAAAAATGGGAGTTACTCTAGCAAATGGATTTGGATGCTGTAAATCCAGTGGCTTTTATTATATTTTCTAGATGAAAATAGGGTTAACTTTTTTACATTTTCTTAATAGGCCTCATTCAGCATACACATAATTTTTGTCAGATGGGATATCTGAAAGAAATACTGTTTACTATTAGATGATCAGTAAAAACTCACTGTTTTCGGATGTGATGTGTTTCCTTGCATATGAGGTGTGTCATGTTACGGTCCCCCCAGTAATGCAAAGGAGGGAATAGAATCTGTCTTTGTCCTTCAAGGCTATTGTTCTGAAGTTTGGGCATAAATTGTCCTTTGGACAATTGGTATGGTCAGAAATGGCAGTTTTGGTTGACAGTGTTTTAACTGCAGTGCTTGAATGCAGGGTTGAAAGACAGGGTGGCATTGAACACTTCCGTATGGCTGCATCAAATTGTATATGTATCAGCTGGAAACTACAGGGATGGGGTTTTTTTCATGTAAATGTAGCTAGTCCTGAAGATATAATGAAATCTGTTCTCTGGTCCAGAGCTACAGAGCAGATGTTGCAACGCTGGGTTTGTGGTCCTGTCATGAAGCAGGTCACCAGCAAGCTTGATCTGTTTGGGCCAGAAACCACAGTGATGGTCAGATCAAGACTGACGTGTGCATGGTTCTGCCAACAGCATTTGGAAGGTGAGGGATCTCACTGATGTAAAGGTTATGACTTAATAATGTTGAGGTTCTAAGGTTTTAATTTACCTGTAGGAATTCATGGTTCTTGGGAGGGTGCCTTGCTCTTGGCAGTTGCACGCAGCCCAGGCACTAAGTAGTGGTGGACGTCGAAACTCTCTCTTCTCTATAAATGTAGTAATTGGGATGTTCAGTAAAGAGATGCAGTGTAACTACTGTGGACAAGATTTGATCTCCTCTCTCTGCACATCTAACACCATCATTTAGTTTAACCACCAAGTACAAATGCTTGCTTTTGTAAATAGGCTTTTGTGGTTAAAGTATTCTTATGTAGTGAAACTTTACTCCTGTTAGGGTAATATATTAATAATTACCTATATTTTTCTTCCTGCACATGACTGAAACTGAGGGGAAAAAATGTAGTAGTTTATAGCATTGTTCAGCTATTGCTTCATTTCCCAAGTGTGTTCACTAGTAACTAACTGGAAGAAGTAAATTATTTGAGTCTAGGAAGTTAGTGACGTGATGCTATCATTCTGTATTCATGTGTTTAATTGTGAAATTCAAATTGGAAGCCAGCTAAGTGATAGTGAGGTAATGTTGTTAAATGGAGTGGCATTTATTGCTTAAAGAATACTTGTGTGTAATGGACTGCATGAGAAAATAAAAATCAAAATGAAGGTCTTTCCCATAGCGTTGTTTATGACGGCTACATCCTGACTTAAATACAGGGCGTTAATTTAGGGTGAGGGGAGGAAAAATTAGTACAGTGTGAGTGAGGAACACCTTGAGTTTACAAGATTCTGGTAGTATTTGTAGATGCGCCAGGGTACATAAAAACTAGGAGCTGCTTAACTGGAGAAGAAAGTTAAATATTTCCATTGTCACAAAGGGGGGAAACTCCACATCTGCTGGGCAGCTGGTGACCATGGGCTTGCAATGGAAAGGTGGCTGCTTCTTGCCAGCACCTGGAGAGGTGTCTGAGTAAGAGCCCTGGGGACTGCCTGGGAAGGGACCTTGGCCTATTTGTGAACTGTTGTAATGGTTATGCTCTGCTAGCTAGCTAGCAAGGGGTTGGCTTTTTGTTATGAACTTTTATACAACACTGAAGTATTTTGTATTAGTTTATGCCAAAGTATTTTTACTAAAATGTATTCTGGCTCTAGGCTGTTTGATGTTTGGAGATTCATAGGAGAGTAATGGGCAGGAACACCTTCTGCTAGATCAGGTTGCTCAAAGCCCTGTTTAACTAGCCTTGAACACTGCCACGGATGGGGCATCCATAACTGCTTTGATTTGTAACTGTGTTTTCTCGTGCTGCTGTGGAGAATTCAAATAGTGCCTGATTTGAGCAACCAAAAAGTTTCTTCTCCTGGACTGTAGACATCGAATTAATTTTCTTGCTGTGTATTGCAGTGCTGACTTTGAATCATAGTCCGAGATCATGGGTGTAATGTGCACAGAGTATTTCTCATAGTAAGAGGTGAATGGCCGCTTGTGGACCTTTGTTCTTTCTGTCTTTTGTTGCTCAGGTGTGAAAGTCCATCCAAGTATTGTAGCAGGTTTGATGTCCAGAAATTAAAGAAGTTAAGTAGAAACAAGGTCTAATCTGTATTAGAGTGCAGCATGATGATGCATTATTCCCATGTACCTTAAATAACCAATTTGCTGTGAGTACTGAAACAGAATGGCAAGATTGAATTTTAAGTGTATGTTTTGGAAGGCATATATTGAATTCTGATATGTATTAATAAGATATATGACTGAATTTGTGGGGTTTCCACCTGGTCTTATAAATAATTGTTGGTTATGTAATAATAAAAAATAGCTACAGAAGCAATTTATGCCTGATTGAAATGAGATGGTACTTGTTGCTCAGATTGGTGTAAAAAGACCTCAGTGTTTTTGTACTTAGAGCCTTAGATTTAAATGCTTATGAGTGATGGATAGTAAAGAACTATCAGAAATTGTAACTTCTGTGTTACTGCAATAAGACAGTCATTGACTAAAAAACCTGAAGAAATGTCTTGATCTGATCTTAGCAGGTCTTTTTAGGGTCAAGGAGAAAAAGCTGAAGGAAGTCTTATAATAAATTGGATAGGGGCTAGAGAGGGTATAACAGAATACTTGATCTTTAAAACAGTGAGAAACCTGGAGTGGAACATGCAGTAGCTTAAAAGTAGCTGTGACAAGGCACCTATGACACGCTGTAGATCCTGAAGGAGTATCTTTATTTTCCACTGCTCAGAGGTCAACAGCGAATAATGGGATTTGTCAGGTCTTGGCCTATACTGTCCTTGAAATTAAGGAAGGGTTTATATGGGCCTTTGCCAGCAGCTGTATTCTTGTCTATACAAGCATAGCAAAAAGTCATGCTTCACTGTATTTGGAGTATTTCAGTGAAAGGGCTCTAGGTTACAGAATGGTGTGTCTAGAAAGGACCTGTAAATATAATCTGGTCAAACCTCCCTGCTTCAGACAGGGACATCTTCCACTAGACCAGGTTGCTCAAAGCCCCATCCATCCTGATCTTGAGCACTTCCAAAGATAGGGCAGCCACAACTTCTGTGGGTAACCTTGTCCAGTGTCTCACCACCCTTATTGTAAAATAGGCCGCCTTATATCCAGTCCAAATCTACTCTCTTTCAATTTAAAACCATTGCCCCTTGTCCTGTAACTACAGTCCCTGGTAAAAAGCCTTTCTTCATTTTTTTCATAAGCTTGTGTGTTTACCAGATAGGAAAAAATCCTGCTCCCAAAATACTTTGGAGTTTCAGGTTGTCTGTAATAGCATCTCAAGTCTGGGAAAGTTATTGATAACTGAAGATAAACAGTTATTTTAGTGTCGTCGTCTTAATCTTGGATATCCAGCAGGATGCTTGTTAAACAGTGAGTTACCACGGAACTTAGAGTTGTTTGGAAATACTGGAGTTTCCCTGCTGTATAGGGAAGAAATGTTTCTTAGTAGAATAGTGTCTGCTGCTTGGAAAACTTTTTACTGTTATATTTTCTTATTAGCCTTAGGATTTTGTTTTCACAACACTGACCTAAGTACCTCCAAGCTTTGGACTGATCTTTGCACTAACAGTCACATTTTGTAGTGGATTGCTGAATTGGAAAATCAGGTTGCCTGGTTCTGGTATTTCAGATCTCATCATGTTTTTCTCATCTGTAGAAATGAAAATGTTTAAATGAAACAATTATTTTTGTAATCTTTTTCTCTAGGGTGACTGAGTTTGGTCTGTCATTTGGTATAATGTGTATGTTTTCTTTTCCTTTTGCAGATTATCGTCCTGGAAAACATCACTCTTTGTATGTAAAGAATATCTGAGTTACTGCAACTCAGTTTAGAATGTTACTTGACTTGTGATTCTGATGGAGGAATAACCAGATCTCAGGCAGCTGCACTGGAAGACTTTACAGGAAATACAAAATGTCATCGAATAGGAGTCAGAACCCGCATGGACTTAAACAGATTGGTCTTGACCAGATATGGGATGACCTAAGAGCTGGAATTCAACAGGTTTACACCAGACAAAGTATGGCAAAATCCAGATACATGGAACTCTACACGTATCCTAATGCCTAAGCCAATTAGTACTTTCACTGTTAGTAGATTAGAGATAGCTTTTTACTTTTCTAAACTCAGAATTGCTTCATAAGTATTTGACTTAATGGCTTAGAAGAATATGTTTTTATTTTGAAGATTAGACTTTTCTATTTAATCTTACTGGCAAATAAGCAGGAACATTCTGCTTTCTGGAAAACTGCCTTCATAATTACGGCTACCTCTGAATTTCAGGTTTGATTACTATTATCTTTAACAGAGCTGATGTTTAAAGTGATTTTATTAATACGTCTAATTTTGAGTACACAAAACACCAAAATAAACCAGAAATTATTTTCCTTATTATATTAGTCTCTGGCATTATGCTACAGGTCTTACTGATGATAACCTGGATTTTTTTTGTCTTGTCATCCTCAAGGTAGTACTTTACTCTTGAGTTGGTTTTATAATTTTCCAGCTGGAGTAAAAACACACCCGGTGGATTTCTCTTGAATTCCTAGCTTGCATCAGAAAGATACTGAACTTTCCCATCATCTCCCCATTCTAGGAGTTGTTATAACATGCTAGAAAGGGGTTCTGTTCATCCTTTTATGTGCGTGAAGTACTGTTTGTACGATTGTAGGAACTTGTTTCTGTCAGGTAGTGCATAAGTATATTTTATAATGATTTGGAGGGCTGTGCCTCTTGCTATGTTATAGCTTCAGTGTTTGACTTCAGGACTTTGGATAGTGAGAAATCCTTCTTTTATGTTCCACCTGTAAAGTGGCATGTAAATGGATTTGGTGAGGAACTACTGTTTTGCATCTCTTTTGTGTTCCTTCTCTTGCTCAGTACAGTAAACACTGCTTAAGAAGATGGTAGTACAACAGGGTGTGTAGACACAGGATAGAAGAAATGATGACTACATACATTTCCTATCTTAGTTCTGTTTTTCTTTATCAATTTTTAGATTTTTTTTTAATGAAGGTTACTGTACTGATACATAACTTAATGTCTAATGCTGTTGTTGGCACTGATTTGGAATTACATATCAAATTTTAGTCTGATTTTTTTTGAAAGGACGAAGCTTCTATAAAAGAGGAGCTTTAAGGCTATAGAGCAATTAATTCTGTAGTTCTCTGGACTTACTAAGGAGATAGCAAAGTTTGTAATCTCATCTGTGCCTGCAGAATCCATCCTCTTTGGGGTGGGAAAAACCCTAAGCAGTTTGCTGAGTGTTCCTGGGATACTTCTTTAATAGTGATGGGAAGATGAAATAACATTTGGTTTCTTAAGACTTAAAATGACTGATTTCTTGCAGTGCTAGGTTCAGCATTGTTCTTGGCTGAATGAAACAAGTCTGCACAAGTTCAGTGTCTAATAGAAATCTGACATGAAGTAGAAGCTCTGAGAGGTTTTATTTTCCTTCTGAGTGCCTTTAATATATCCTTGTTTGAGGTCTGTCAAGCAGGGCAGCTGAAGGCTTAAGTACTTATTATAATGCTAATGTTAAAACACTTGGGTATGGTGTTTTCCCTCCTTCTGATGTTGTCAGGTATTTTTGGAATGAAGCTGTAAAAGGGATATGTTTTCTATTCTTTACTCATTTCATTCATGTTGCTCCCTCAAGGAGTTGTTTGGTTCAAAACCAAGGATGTTTTTTCTTACTTTCATAAGTGAATTAATTCAGTAGATAAATTTGGTGGTTGAGTTTCATTTCTAGATTAATAGTCTGATAACTCAGAATATTTGACACTGTTTAGGCTAAGTGGGTTTAGTCTACTATGAAGATAACAATGCACTTTGCATCCTATACCAAATGTACATGTTCAGAAATAGCGCTTAAAAGATTGCTCCTCTTTCAGATGCAGTGTCTGTAACATGTTTGCTCAGTCTATGTGTGCATCAAGTCTGGTAGATTGACAGACTTTTAGTTTGTGAAGCTCTGCCTGTCAAACAGCTAGGTTTGCAAAGCAGAGCAGCTGCAGATGAGTTTTCAGCTACAGCTGTAAGTGGTATGAAGATCAGTCCTGCTTACAAGGATGCTGGATATGACAAGAGTAGAAATCTTGAGCACTAGACAGTGTTGCTTCTGAAGTGGGTTTCATTTCATCCCTCTATAACAGGAGGAGAACCATGCATACGAGCAAACCCACCCTTAGTCCTGTATCTAGTAAAGAATTTTCAGTCAAAATTAATAGGAAATGTAGAAGGTTTTGTTGTGGTTCTTTCAAGTGAATCTGAAAAAGAACTAGAAGAGTTGTGCAATTCAAATGGTTTGAAACCTCCATCCTGTCTCCACTCATTTTCTTCGTTCAGAGAGTCTCTTTTTGTGAGACACTAGATTCAGTCTCTGAGTACAGGCCAGAACTTGTATGTAAGGTGGTGTTTTTTCCCTTCAGTCCAGTGGGAGGAGAAAGAGGTTGATTATTTCAGGGGTTTTACAGATCAGAGAATACTGAAGAGATGACTCCAGAAATCTTGTTTCTTAAAGCTGGTTGTCAAGAATCTTCATCCCTACTTTTTCTAGTCCAGATTCATTTGTGCTTCTGATTACAGGGTGAGGTTTTTTTGTCAGATCATATGATCACCAAATATTTTTCAGTACTGCATATAGTTTTGTGATTCCTTTTGCCCTGCCACCTGTGCCAAAGCACCTAAGAGGAAGGCCTGTCCTTTATGGAAGTTGTGATTTTTTTATTTACCACTCCTTACATGATTATGAAGATCAATGTACTAATGTATTGTAATTACTTTCAAAGGTACGTTCTTTGTGGTTTCCATATAGAAACAGAATTCCTGTA
>JANHGB010018691.1:0-10994 GCA_026283785.1 Coracopsis vasa | reverse complement strand
AAACAGGGCAGCCACAACCTCTAACTAAAGACAAAGAAAAGAATCATTTTCTTCAACACTAAATAAATTTGACATAATTAAAGAGAATTCTTGTCTTTGTGGACAAGAATTGCTTCTGGATGCCCGGGACAAATTATGAGGCATCTTACTCCCTGCAAAAGTAAAACTCTACTCCCAATATCTTGCAGCCTAGCTTTGGTATCAGAACTAAAATGTCGTATATCCTAGATTATATTCCCTTATTCCCCTAATCAAATTAATGTCTAATTTGATACTCTTCAAAATATACCATTTTCAGAGAATATCAGTAGGACTAGCTATTTTAACTAGCCTGCTTCACAGGCTGAGCTTCTGAGAATCTGGAGTGTGGTGTGTTTACTGGCATTCAGCTAAGGCCCTAAGAAAGTGATGTAGGTCCTACTTACTTGATTAGCTAATAACTCAGAGCCAACCCAGTGCTGGGATCCCACCAGCCTCAGGCAGAAAAAGGATTTAGACAACTTCCCTTCCACTCCAGCTGATTGATATGTACGGGACAAGCAGACTGCTCCAAGGTCCTGGAGAAGCTACACACCCCACATACATCCTTATTCAGAGAAGTCTCTTCACTCATTTCCCAGGGAATCCACTGGAGTTTCTACCATCTTTCCCCAGGTCATCATTTTCTAACTATTTTATAACTATAGACAGATCTGCCCTCAGTATGAGGCAGTGGTTTTAGCTCTGTCAGATCCCTCCAGGATTCTGACCATCCGTGCTTCTCCCCTCCTTTCCTTCCCTTTTCCTCCCATTCCATGCATTTCTTCCACCAATCCTCTTATTTTCTCTTATGTGACAGTAAACTGTTTCTCATCACCTCCTTATTTGTCATCACTTCTTCAGAATCTAAAGGCTGACTAGCTTGAAATAGCAGTCTCCATACATCTTGCACATTTTTCAGATGAGTGTTCTGAGCTTACACATGCAACCATGCAAGTCTATTTCTTTATCCTCCTTGCAAATCCTTTTTTTCAAAGTCATCTACTGCTGCTGTTATGTGATTACTGTCTGCCAGTATGGCAGAGTTTTTCAAGGGATAAGAAATCACCCATAACTACTGTGTTTAGCTTACTTTACTGCTGAAAATTATGTTTAATTGTCAGCAACACATAACTAACTCAGATATAGAAAACAACGCTGGATTCTGTTCTGCCTCATATGTCATTGATAAAGCTGTCTTCTAAAGCTTTCCTTTTTGACTTTTGTCTCTGGAGACCATGACTGACCTAGAAAGAACTTAGCTTGGCTTTCACAAATACTGGTATTTTGAAGTCATGGAGAAGGGCAGATGGAATGAAAAGAAAATCCCACAGAGCTCTTTTTAAAAAGATTTTTCTAATGACAGCTGGAATTTAACCAAGCCATTGTCCCTTTTTCTGAGTGTTGACAGCAGCAACACTTAACAAGTACCTATATCTGCTCAGATGATGATGTGAGGAAAAAATGCTATTAAATTCATATTCAGCATAAAAAAACCCCTCAGACTGTTAGGTAGTTACTACTCCTTTTTGAAACTATTGTCTGTCCTTCACTTCAGCAGGAAATTAAAAAAAGGTATTAAAAAAAATTAAGCTGTATTAGAATGAATGTAGGAAAAAGAGGGTTTTCTTAGGATATAAACACAGGAGTCTATTCTATAAAGTTTGGTTTTGGTTTTTTTTTGCAATGGAATGTTATAAGGGAAGATGAGATTTTGTTTCAAACCTCCTTTTCTAACATTTATTTATCGACACATGGCTAATCCCACACAGCCACCTTTCCTGCTGCCTTCAGATGCAAGGTACAAGGCTTGGGTTTTGGATCAGTTTTGGTTTGTTTGGCTCTTTTTGCTTTTGGAATCACAAGCATTCTTAATCACTTGAAACTTGAATGGCTTCTTCTTTGGAGCTATTTTCTCTCCTCTTCCCTATCACTGAGTGCCCTCCTGCTTTCAATCCTTGTAATACATTTTTCAGGCCTCCTCTCCTCTCTGTACTTTCTTATCAGAATGCAAAGCATAAGTCTACTTGCTGTCAGCTGCAATTTTAATGAAGCCACAGTTTAGCTTTTCTTTAAATAATTTTCTCGTATTTCTTTTCCTTTAATCCAGACTTTTCCCAAGACTCCCTTACAAAAAAAGCAGAAGATAGGAAGTACCAGGAACTATGCTACTGCCCTGAGTTTCATTGACTCTTTGTCCTTTGCTTGAGATTTGTGTGTTACTCTTCAAGAGAGTGCCTGTTCCTTGAAATCGGTCTGAACTGAAAGATACAAGAACACTACCAGAATGACTATGAAAACCTATTTTGCAGGGATATTTGTATAAACTTTATTTTTCTTTAGATTATTTAGATTTTCTGAGTGTTACAAAAGATCTTTCAAAACCTAAGAAATTCAATAATCTCTTTCATTTGAATTGGGTTTCTCCTGATCGTCTCTTCAAATGAAGGGAATGATTTTGCTGTTCCATAGAAAGTTTATAGCCATTTAAAGGTGTTCCCACATTTCTTTTGTGCAATTACACTGATGAGTAAGGAAGGCCACCTCCTTCTCCTAATGATTTGAGAAAACTAGAACTATGACATGGTCTGAACAAAATGAATCAGTTCCAGTTAACAGTAAACTGAATGGTGCTCATTATATCAAGAGTAAATTGGCAAGACTACAGCAAAGTAGTTTCACTAACGAGTTTATCCTTGAGATACAGTTAAACTGCTGGAGTGTGCATTTGTGCTGTGTTGCCAAAACAAATTATCCTCTGCTATAAAAGTCACTAGTGGTTTTTCTGGTATTGCAAAAGATTTAAAGAGTTCAGAACTTAATGATCAAAGTCCCTTTCAGACAAAACTGTCTTATTACGAGAGAGAAAGCTTGACTGCTGGTCAGAGAAAAGGCCCAGGAAAAGGTAAAGAGTAAGGACTTCACCCCAGGTCAATCAATAACTTTGCACAAGTTCCAACCATTACATGCACTTCTCCATGTGCTCCAGAGAGAGCTCCTGGCACTACAGTGAAGAAAAGTAGTCTTTACAAAAATCATAATTTTCAAAGTCATTTTCCAAGCATAAGGATTGGACCAATTAAGCACAAGAAAAAACTGGGTCTATGCCACAAGCAACTTTGAGAACTTGAGGAGTTTCTCCCTGTTCCACCCTAACCAACCCCTGAGCTGCCAAGAACTGAGTCAGTAGAAAGAGACTGCAACCATTTCTCCTTGCACTGAAAACAGACACAAGCAGATATGCCTTTCATGTCTGCACACTGGCCTTCTACCTCTAGCTTTCCTGTCCTCTAGCTTTTTCCTGTCCTGTGACTGAAGGTTGTAAAGAAAAATTGTGGAGGATTCTGCCTATAGCTGGAGCATTTTATGCTATTGTACTGTGATTTCATATGTACAAAAGCATTTTCTCATAAAGCTAAAATTCTAAATTTGGGTGGATGCTAAGCTAGAAAGACAAACACTCACTGTGAGGGTGCAAAGTATGAGTTACTGACGAAATCTTATTGCAGAGGGCAAGACATGCACTCCTGCCTGTTTCTGAATCTTGTGTGACTCCATTGAGCTACATTTTTACTAGCTAGAAGGATAGAAAGGCTGCACTGTCGCTGTTGGACTGAGATGAAGACCTGTACACAACTGTCAGAAGTCTCCAGAAGCTTGGTCAAATGCACAGGAATCCTGCTGAGACTGGACAGTTTGAGATGAGCCTGCTGAGTACACAAATGTCACGCAAGATCCACGACTTTTGGCAGCACTGCTCTTCTCTCTTACTGTTTTCAATTTAGAAACAGCCAGTCATATCCTGTAGCATCTTTAGGTTCATTTTTATCTCTCCTACTCACACATGCACACACAGATAAAGACGAGACTTGACATTTGTGCAGGGGAGTTTTACTGCAGATGAAAAATTCAATCATTTCTGGCAGGCCTTACCATTTCTAACCTCTCGGAAGATTCGCAGGTGACCTGATACACTTCCTTCAACCCTACTCTAGCAAATAAACTCATGTAATACTTCCCGGTTTAGCCTAGGATTATTAAATGCTTGCAGTGCTGACTTTTGGAGACAGAGCCGTGGTTATTAAAGTTCAAATTAATATCTTATTTGAGAAACAAGATGTTCTCTGTATAGGTTTGGATTTTCAACTCTTGAAGAAAGCTGATCAGCTCCAATATCACTTCCCATCACTATTATCAAGCTGCCCATATGTCAAAGCACAATATGACAATTGGAAAACTTTGCTTGTTTTGTCACTATATCTGCATACTAAAGAGAAGAAAATATTGTTTTTTCACAATTCAGCATCTCTAATCTCATACAGTGCAATCAGACTACTGTTGACAAGGTTTTGACTATGGGCATTTTTGTTTGTGCTTGAGTTTATAGGCAGAACCTGGCTTCCCTGTGCTTCAATATTCCAAATGCCTTCAGTGAAATCCAAACAAAGCTGCCTTTTACCAGAGTGCTTCTTAAAAATCCTTCTTAGGGTAAGGCATCCCTGCCCATGGCAGGAGGGTTGGAACTTGATGATCTTAAGGTCCTTTCCAACCCTAACTATTCTATGATTCTATACCCATACACACACACATACACCCCCAACTTGCTTGGGACTGTCTCAGGGTGTGTCTCTGCTAATGCTTCAGCTAAAACTCAAGCTCAGCTTCTCACCCAACTAAAAGCTGACTCACTCGGATCATTCGATCAGACCGATGGCGTCGACGAATGCGGTTCAAACCCTCCACAAAGCGAATGAATCCATCCAGGAGCTGCCACTCCTCCTCGTCAGAGCGGGGCTTGTCCCCATACACATCACAGTGCACTTCTCCTTCCATAATGCGCTTGGTGGCACTGATGCAGGCAGGCAAAAGCAGAAAACGGGTCCTCCAGAATTTCAGTGACTCAATAAGGCTGAAGGAACATGAAAATAGGACAGAGGTCAGCAGAGTTGCCTATGAAGGATCATACAGTAAATAAAATACACATCCATCTGCTGTAAATTTCAGTGAGTATAGTGACAATCTCATTCTGCTATGCCTGAGTGAGAACGAACAGATACACATAGGAATGGTCAGCAATGAGTAACACTGGGAAGTATTAAAACATTGATATGCAAAAGAGAAAACAAGGCTATCTTCAGAGTAATTTTACCAGAGATAAAATGTCTTTTCTGTAAAAGATGAGCTACAAAGGCTTTTTCTCTAAAGATAAGCAAAGAAAAAGGAACTTTAAAGATACACCTTAGATTAGGTGGCATTTTGATTGATACCGGCAAAGAGACAAAGACTGGTTTTGTTGACAGAAAATATCAAAAAGGCTATTGATACTAGTGGAGATATTCCACATTGCTAATAAAAAGCCGTGCTCTACATAGCTTAGGAGTAGGACTACAGTCAGGCTAAGCCTAGGACTGAAGCAAGCCTCCAACAGATTCAAACTAAACAGAAGTTTTGAGTCGCAGCCAGAAATGAGTAAGAAGCCAAGAAAAGCATCTGTGTGGTACAAAATGCCATCATATTTCTTTGCATTTGTAGCAGAGAAAAAAAAAATGGTTCATGCTGTATTTTGTGATCAAGACTTTGTATCAGATAATGCAACACGCAACAGAGTAAGATTCCTGCTAGCACTATACAAGTGAAAGCAGGCCAGTTACTCTCCCTGGAGTACTGAGCATTTGTGGGTCAAACTTGCTGAAGGAATTTTAAGTCAAAAAGGAAAAGAGGCAATTAGGACACAGAACAGTCTGGATGAACAAGGAGATCTTGCCTGAAATCCTCAGAGCCAGCAGAGCAGATATACTGATCCAAGTAATTCCACTTGTACTCTTCTAGTCTCTCATGGGAAAATTCTACCCAGCAAGAGACAAACTCAGAGTCAGAGTGTGAGGGGCACAAGCTGTAAGTGTAATTTATCTGAGCAGATTCATATGGATACCTAGAGAGAAAACACAGACATTAATCTCAGCATCATCAATAGCAGTGCTTCTCTTTCTTCTCAAGATACAGAAGGTTCTACAGTATGTTCTTTCTAGCAAGCACCAGCAGCTAGAAAAGCATGCTCTTCTGAACACTGACATGGAACTGCTCAGAAAGATACTCACTTTGGCAGATATCGAGTCACAGTAATTATTTTGTCTTTCAATGTTACTTTGTGGAAAGTACGGCCCATACTCAGCCAGTATTGATCTTCTTCCTCAGGTCGGTTTCTTGATACAAGACCTAATTGTCAAAAGCAAAACACACTCCCTTTCAGCTCGCTGAAACAGTCAGAACTTTGTCAAACTACCTATAGAAAGGGACTCTAAAATTGGGCTTCTGAACTCAAGATGAACTAAAAGCCATCTTTCAGGCCACCTTTTTAAGGAACATAAATGCACAATGATCCTTTTGTTTTTATAGTTCAGATTTCCTAGTATCACAACTGAAGAAGGGCATTCCCCATTCATACACCACCAGTATAGACCTTCTCTAGTCAGGACAATTAGAGAACAGACAATACGAAATGCTAGGAAACTGGTGGGTGTGATGGTAAAGCTGGGCTCCACTGTCACTTCTCTGTGCTTCATTCCTTGAACTAAGCACTGAAGCTTTGGTACTTTACTGAAGGAGCCTTGCTGCTCATTCCCAAACCAGTGAGTTACAACTGTATCCTCTTTACGTGTATTCCCTGCTCTACGAACACTGCATCATACCAACTTATCTAGAGAATATCCAGAAAAAAAGTCAGAAGTCAAACAACCAGTCAGATCCTCTCAAAGGAATATGACACCCTCTCGACCTACTCCAGCCCTCTGGCGGGTTTAACTAGGTTTAGCTGACTCATGGTTTCAGGACAATGAAGCTTTACCTGTCTACCTGGGACAGCTACTTCACAGCTATTTTAGAGTTAAGAAACTGCTTCTAGTTACATACATTTGGGAGCCTGGGTCTGTCTTCTAGAGATGTGCCTGCCCTGCAGTCACCATGTGAAGTGTGTTTAAGATGTATTCACACAAACAGCACTCAAGCCATATGTCATTTGTGTTCACCATCATGAATATGAGGCCAGTTTCTCATTACAGCTCAAATATCCTGCACCTGTCCCTTCATGGTGCAGCTGAGCTGTTTGTGCTGCTGCAGATCAGGCTCTCTCCCAGCAAAGATTTCCATATAACAACAAAAAAGAACAGATGCTTCAATGAGCATCTCAGCCCGATTCATAGAGGTTACTGGGATGGGTAGAAGGAGGGAAAGACAGAAGACTGAATGGTCAACACAAAGTCACTCACCTCGACTGTACAGGGGACTGCTGCTGAGTGGGGGTGGCACAGTTGTGGCTGGTTTCTGTGGTTTGGATTGCACAATAATTTGATAGCCTTGCATGAGACGCTGACAAATAAACTCCTCAAACACCTGCTGGGCTGTCATCTGCACTCCTTCCTCATCTCTCCTGAACACAAAGGTTAAGGAGACTAGAATAAGGAAGTTGACCACACACCTATTCTTAGCCCTGCATTTCCTAATTGAGGATTTCTGCCCGCACTGGGCTCTGTGCAAGTAAGGCCCTCTGCCTGTGACAACCAACCTGCAGGAACGGGAGAGAAAAAGCAGGTACCTGCCTATTTTAAACAGGTGATGATTAGCTCTGGCAATACTTCATGCCTTTGAAAGCAGTTTTGCAACCAGTAACAAATTAGATTACAACTTTCAACCAATTCACCAATGATCATTGTTACAGCACTTTGCAGAGACTCTCACAGTGCAGTCTGTAAGTGCTCAGCAGAGCCCAGCACTGCCAGTGTGCAGCAATCCTCCACCCTCTCCCACAGCAGGATGTCTAGAGCAGACAGAGATTAAAAGACACATCAATATAGCATCTCATCACAATTACTTCTGCTCCAAACTTCATCTTCCTGCTATAAAGGGACTGTCAGATGGCAACATCAGAAAAGGTGCAAAGTTATCACTGAAAAGGGAAAAAAATCTAGGCATTCTGCTGCTAACTATGTTAGCAATTCATCTTCCTCTTGTAGAAGTGTTCCTCTTCCATCAGCTGTGCTTTAGGCATTTCAGTGCAAGTTACTTTACAGAGAAGGTGCTGGCCAAACCTGTCAATGTCAGCTTCTGGGAGGAGATCATAGCAACCCTCAGTGTAATCGTTCTGCAGGCTCTGACGGTCAGGGAAGTAGTCCGTGGTTAGAGGGAGACATGCCGGAGTAGTGAGAGACTTCCAGTCCACTCCAACTGTACAACAGAAGCCTGGCACTACGGGGGGAGCAGACAGCGTCAGAACTGCCTCGTTGTATCATTGGGGGGTGGCAGACAATGGGGGCATATATGGTCACCCATGAAAAAACAGGGTGCAGGGGAAGATGAAAGAGATGCATGAAGAGGAAAGTTAGAAAGAATGAGAGACAAAACAGAGTTTGGCATAAAGTCAACAGGGACAAAGAGAGGGTGGAATGAGAAGGGGGAAGGAAAGTAGGACGGGAGGAAGGGAGGGAGAGAAAGAGACAGAGTTTGTTAAACAATGCAGTGCACATGCTAATTCAAACCCATCATGCAAATGGCATTCCAAGTTAATACACTTGATTTTGCTGATTGAAAGCTAGAGCTGACATAGCCACCGCGCTTCCAAAATTACAGCAAGCCAGGTGCAGTTACCCAATTATTAATACAATAGATCAACATTCCAAGTCTGAACAAGAAAAATCAGACCAGCTTTGCATCCTAGACAACTGCAGAAAGAGCTAGGCATGAGGACAGAAAGAATGACAGCCTCTTTCTGGAATAGTACAAAAGCAGAAAAGGGAGTATTGCTACAGCTATAAAACCAGAAGACAGATCCAGAGGGGTGGGAAGACCAGAAAAAGAGTAACTTGGAAAGCAGTCCTTCCCCACACCCTTTCCTACAACTATGTTGCAGTTTTGCGATTACAGAGATCTAAAACTAGACGTTAAAAACCAAAAGCTAACTAAATTATATCAAATTATCAGCTCACTACTGAACTACATTCTAACCTGCCTCAAATGATCTACATCAAGGCACTTGGCCAGCTACTAATTCTTAACTTCTTGTCATTGAGATCTTACAGGCAAAGTTAAGTTACTATAAAAATGTTAACATTAATGGCAGGAACACTGCATAAATAATACAGGACAGACCACTCTAAAGAAAATATTTTCTTACACAGACACACACTTGTTTCTTTATTAGATGAAGGCACATTTCTCAGTTAACAGTACCAAATTCACAAACTGACTGTACTACTTCTGCTTCAAACCGCTGGTGCCTAGCAAACTTTCCATGTTGAGAGGCAGACAAGAGTTCAGCAGCTCTTCTAGTTCAGACACTATTATGCTTTTTGCACAATAGTGTCTGCTAGGGAAAGAATTTCAGATGTAATACAGCAACCAGCTTCACATATTAAGAGATACAGTACTGCACTCAAAGTGAGACACACAGTACAGGATGATCCTGCACATCACTGCAGGGCAAAATAAACTACAGTCAAAAGCCAAGTAAGCTCCTCAGCTTCTTGCCTGCCATCTCCTGATGTCTCTATACATGTACATGCCCTTCCCCTCCCTATCATCCCACCTACACAAACTCTTTTCCAAACCTTTCTCCTGCTTACTTGGATCCGGAGAGTTAGAGACAGCATCTTCCAAGGAATCCTTGTTCTGAGTTTTGACGTTCACCCCTAAAAGAAAGAAAGATGTATTTTAAGTAATTACACACCTCACTTTCACTTCAAATAAAAATAAACAAAAAGCATGCCAGTATTTTAAGGATATATCTCCTTGGAAAGAACTGAGGGCTCTGCACAGCAGAAAGCCACACAAAGCCAACTAATGAGGGAAAAAAAAGGCATCTTGGATGGAATTTGAGCATCTCATTAGAAGTGTTCAGTAGCTAAAAACCAAGCAAAACCAAGCTCCTCAAAATGGTGAAACACATCTTGAGAAGTAGATGCCACAAAAAAAGCAAATAACAACAGAGTCATCTGTAATCATTTAACTTGATGATCTCAAGGTTTCAGCAGCTAAGCAGTTTAAAATACATTCAGTACCCAAAACTAGAGTTTTAGTTATTGGTTTTCTCATTTTATGAATAAGGAATAAGTGAAGAGAAAGAATTTCATAAAACACGGGCAGCAAGAAAGGAAATTATAACAGATTTTCACCTGGTGGGAGAAAAGAACCCATATATGCGATTCTAATTACCTGAAAAGTCGAATTTATGAAAATCACTATACAGATTTACACCAGTTCCAACATTTTTAGGCATAAACTACCAGTACACATTTCACTCTCTGCCAGGGGGCAGGGGATCTTCTTGATTCAGCAAATACAAAATACTTTTTCATCCCTTGCCAGGCTGAAAACTGGAAAAGTATTAATGAAGTCCTCAGTGCCCCTAAATAGGTCCAATATATTAACTACAGACTGTTTAAAACTAGCATGCTCTGCAAAGGCAAAACATAAAACAAGCAGCTAAAGGGACAAGTAAAACTACTGGCTTAAAAGGCATTCAGCAGAACACAAATTTCAGGAGCCTCCAAACATTAAAAGGAACCATTTTTATAAAACTAGCTGATGTAGATTTATCCAGAAAACTGGTATCAACATCACAGCTGTTACTCTAAATAGCATTTACTATCAGAAAGGATGGTTATCTGCCTCCAGGATGCTAAAACAGCAAAGGAGCAGGCTCGAATTGGCATTCATCTTTCACCAGCTCCGCTGATGCCATCTGCCACCTAGCTAGGGAACTGCAACAAGGTTTATTTGCTCTGAACTATCACCTACCATCTGCTGGACAATCCAGGCTACACACTGAATGCCAATGGACACAGGTAGGGTAATTATTTTTCACTGTGAAGCCCGTGTTGCAGCAAAACCTGCTGTGGGCAGCAGAGGAGAAAGAGGCTCACCGAGAAATCATATTTTTGGATTATTACTTTTGTTTTTAAAGAACAGTTTCATTTCATAAGTGA